>JAMZAV010015068.1:0-23472 GCA_024449915.1 Sweltsa coloradensis | reverse complement strand
CTTCATCCAGGCCACATCCAAGCATTTTCAACGATATTTGGTTCAGTTTGCTCAAAATTTTATACGCTACGACCCATCCGGATATGTCTCTCGATCGAAAATGTTATACACTAGGACCCTACCAGATGTGTCTTTAGGCCGAAAGTGTTATGTGCTGAGACCCCTCAAGTAGGGTCTTTCAACATAACTTTTATACCTTAAGACCCATCTGGTAGGGTCTCTCGACCTAAAATCAAAATTATATCGAGGGAGGATTATGTGCAAAGAGGTTTAGGTGCTACGTACCCTTTCTTCGTTTTATACCGAAAGACCCATCCAAAAACACTCCAACTTAGTTTTATACGGAGAGAGGATTATACGCTACGGGGTTTATACGCAACGCCCCCGACCCGGTCTAAAGAATCTGTTGAGCGAGTGGAGCGTGCGCGTAGGGTTACCATAAGTGTCACAGCAAAAAAGAGGACATTTCGTGCACAGACATTCGTGGACTACAAGGGGCCCCAGCCGGCGGAGGCGAATTTTTTTTTGGACATTTTTACCGTCAGGATAGCGTTTAGAGCGATCTGAACAAGGGTCAAGGAAGGACAGTGGTGCCGACGCCTTTTAAATTGAGGGGTTATTTTTTAAATGAACACTACATTTTATGACAAAACTAAGACAAGTGGCCTAGGCCTACAACACTTCCTTACGTACGCCGTACGACGTGGACACAAGGCACGAAACGTACGGAAATGGTAACTAAATCACGTGATAGTACACTGCTTGCTGCACAGCCTGGCGTGTTGTGTGACACGCTCGGACCGGCTCGGACATGATCGGCTGCTCGTATTCGGCGATTTACGGTCGGTGGATGGTAAGTGAGGGGGCGGAAGGGTGCGCATGCGCCTCTGCATGGAATTGGGTGAAATAACCGGACAATTGCATTATTTTGAAAAAAACGCCCGGCCGCCCGGACAGACATCAAAAAAGAGGACATGTCCGGCTTTAGCCGGACGTATGGTAACCCTGTATGGTGCGCTGTCACGTAATCGAGTGGCAGAGAATTGCATAAAAGAACGTACGTTCGAATGAACCACAGCCTGCCTGGTTGAGAATCGAATGGCTTGAAAATGGAAGCGTGGAAGATGAACAGTAAGCAATAAACATAACCTCAAACTCATATCTTATGCAAATCTACCTCTATGTCAGAGTACATGATTGTGGTCAACATCTTCTACGTAGTTTGTGATTTCTCTGAGACAATTCTAATATTTAATTGATCAACTCATTGTCGCTACTATCAGTCAATAGTCAAATAAAAGTCCATCAAATCTAACAACACAACCAAATTTTGCGGGCTTACGACAACCATGTTTGCACTGGAAAGATTGCCCTGACCCTAGGAGTCAGTGCGGCTCAGTGCGCACTGCGAGGGCAGTTAAAACGTTAAAAATTTAAGTTAAAACGCCATTATATTAGCAAGCATTGGCAATGGATCCATGGACTAATCATTGGGTTCCAAACCCCAAAAGCCTAGGCCTAGCTCTTTGGGTAAGCAGAAGCTACAAACCACAAACACAGGCCCCTTACCTAGCAAGACTAGGCTAGCCAAATTTTCCGAAAAAAATCAGAATTTTTATATAATTCACTTAATTTTAACTTTGGAGTGCTGGGCTAGCATGTGGGCACCCATGTCATTAAATAATTTACTTGTATATCTGCAATATTTACATTTGTAGCACATGTTTCACTTGACACTCTCCATTTTTAGTGTCAAGTAGATCAAGTAGGCGTATGAAAGTGAATCAAGAAGGTTGTGCATCTGTGTAATCATGTCCCCAGATCCGAGCAGCGTGAGCACGCTCTGAGCGCCCCACTCGGGATTACAAGAACGATTCGGAGCGCGCTCTGATTCAATAAAAGAACGAGCCGAGCGCACTCTGGTTGCTCAGATCATTTTAAAAAAACGCACCCAACAACAATAGGCCTAATGTACTGCCATCTGTACTGTTGTTGTAAAAATTCCTATTTTATCAGCGTCCAGACAACTGTGACTAAACCCCGATCGTTCTGCGCACTGGTGCGTGGGACGTCCAGTTTTGCATGTTCGAGTTAATGAGCATAAGAAAAACATTAAAAAGTCAGATGGCTGTTATCTTATGTCATTGAAACTGGTGGAATATCTTGGGACAAAGTTCATAAATTCGACTTTTTACAATCTCGGCGTTTGCTTAAAGATCCATGTTGGAAAAAAGGAAACTGAAAGAGGTAGCTCTTATAACATCAAAAGACACTTGTATAAGCCAGCCAAGTACCTATTTTCCTCCTATGTGGATTCCTTTAGTAAATACTACAAAATAGCCTTTTTGTTTAGGCCTAGATCACCTTGTTTTTTTGTCTGCTTCCATGTATGAGAAATGTTAAATCTTATCTACCTAAGTGGCTATTGTCTTTGTTTGTTTTGATACGGTAATTTTGATATGATTTTTGTTTTTCATAAAAACCTGATGACGGAAATAGTTTCCATTAATTTCCGAAACGTTGTTTATTATTAAAAAATAATGAGTTATTTTCCACTAAAGTGTTTTAATTTCATATCATGAACTCTTCTAACTTTAAAACAAATATTCTTATGTGATTGTTGTACTACCGGTACTTACCACTCTTTCTTCAGGCTTAGCACATTATTTTTACATCCCTAGGCCTCTATGTGTTGGCCTGCTACAAGTTTGGATGGGTTAGACATAGGCCTAGAGATTCACACTTGTTATTTTTGTCTATGTTTGGAAAGATGTGGAACAGCGAGGAGACTGGAACGTGGTGGCAAGAGAGAAGAAGATGGAGAGGCCCCTCTTCAATGCCGACCCAACGCAAAGCTGGACGTGGCAACATTTGATGATGATAGATCAATCTACAGGTTAGTTTATTTCGTAAAGGAGTAGGGTAGGACTTAAATAATTATTTGTGTAGCCTATGTGGTTGGTGAAAGAAGAAAGGAGGCCAACAGCTTGCCTTTTTGAAAATGTTGGGTAGGTAGCTGTCGAGACTTTTAGATTACATATATTTACATGCAAACACACATGTTAATTACGTACTGGTACCATAGTAATGATAGTATCAAATATAAATATGTTTTTTTTTCCAATAAGAAACACTACCGGGTACACACACAATTTATTATAATGTAGGTAGGCCTAGGCCTACTTCCAATTTCCAGACGTAGGCCTAATAATAAACCCTATTTGTTGTAAGACTGTCTTACTATAATGCTTCTCAAAAACTTTATGTAGATGGCCATGTTGCAAGGCCATGTTGCAAACAGGACAGGAAGGTTAGTTTGGAACACCTATAGATAGTGCCTAACAATGTTTGAATTGTTTGTTACTATCTGCGTTTCACTTTCAGAAGTTCGAGTAACTCTCAGTCATCAAGGAGAAAACAAGAACAATCATTGGCGTTGCACTTCGCCACTAGAGTCATCAGTTTTGAAGATTTGTGTAGACCGGTAAGTCATTAGTAGGGAGTGCGGAAACAGTGTCATAGGCTTATGTAGAAACAATTTTTTTATGGTAAATAAAACCACCACAAAGCAGTAGCCTACTAAAATAATTAAAAAGCGGTGCAAAAAGCCAGTGTTTTAAAAGTTCAAACTAGTGTTGCCGTTTGATCATCGATATATCGATCGATACAATTATTTCCCAAAATGATTGATAATCGATTCAGTCTTCCTGGAAGGGCAATAGCATCCTTGGCTTCTTAGTGTCTTCTCCTGGGTCTTAATAAAAATTAAAAACAGCAAAATTCAGACCTTTTGTGCAGGGAAACGTCTTCGAAGGAACATTTTAGCAGGGTTTCACTGTATTATTATCAGTAGTACAAAGCAATAAATAAGCATTCTACAATTGCTTTACTCCTACCAGGTCAGCTGGGGAAAGTGGCACCATTTTGAAAGATATGACAGGTTCATAGCAAAAAATAGTACGTAGCCTAGTATACCTTTCCAATTACCGTATTGTGCCGAATATAGGCCGAACCTGAAAGCCGACCCCCTAAATTTTCTTGTTGAAATACAAAAAAAACATATGCATAAGCATGCATATATAAGCTGGTAAAAGGACTTTTGAGACTTAAATAATGAAAAACGAGTAGGCTTATATTCAGGACAATACGGTATCAATAATTTTTATTTTATCATTGTGCAACCCTTCTAGTCACTGTTGCATATTTCAGGAATGGGAGGAACCTGTACTATTGACAAGGAGGCTCCTCAAGAACCTTCCACATCGTGTGTAGCAGCTCACATGTGATTCTTCAACTTCAGCGTCTCGGACATTGTCATATTCAGCCGTCTACGCTCTTGTCACACAATAGTTGAAATGTTTGTAAGTTAGTTCTTAGAACAATTGATTAATTCCTTAGGCCTATCCCTATATCATCCCTTTTAAGAGGTTTATCCTGCATGTTCAGTATGGTGCTCAACTACTTCCTTAACTACCGTATTGACCCGAATATAGTACGGTCTCGCATATAATACGGGTAGTGATTTTGAGAAGAGAAAACAAGAAAAAATACAAAAAATACAAAAATAATGAAGCTCACAAAATAAAAATAAAGTTTTAAAATGTGTTATAACTTGAATTTATTCCTTAGTTTGGCGAGTAGTTTTCCTTATTATTAATGTTTAGGCCTAGGCCTAGGCCAAACATCACATTGACTAGGCCTAGGGCATAGGCCTACTCTAGCCCTAGCCAAGGACCTCAAAAGTCTACAGCCTAGGCCCTCACGCGTGTAAAAAGTAAGCCTAGGCCTAGGCTGCGTGCAAACGGCGAATTTTATTATCCAATTCCGAAACTTAATTTTTTTCACTGATTCTTCTTTTGTATGATAACGCTTACTAGCCTACGTAATTTATTACGATAAACAATAACAGGACTTGGATGCGAGGACAGGGAGACGTGAATTCCTACACGGCGTCGAAAATAAACTTTCTTTATTGGTTTTCTTGCGTCTATATCACTGATATTTCCGATCAACTATCCTGAGAAAGAATGTGGAGAATATTTCATTTGAACACTTTTTTACGTCTTTTAAACTCGTAGTTGGTGTGGTTTGACATTTTTGATGTTTCTTCCATCTTTGCTAGCATCTCTGAAGGTCAAACTCACATCACCGAGCGTTGCGATTGGTGGAAACTTGAAACGCGTTTGCCATAGAGGGCGCTAGTGAGCGTACGCGTGGCGCGCTCTGTCGGCCATCGTTGGAACTCGTTGTAGGGCGCGGAATATTCAAACGTGTTGAAATAGCATTGGAAATGTCTAGTCCGCGGATATAATACGAGTGGGAATTTGGAGGAATTTTTTTCGGATAAAAACCCCGTACTATATTCGGGCCAATACGGTATTTCATTTGTTAACATAATTTTATAAAGTCTTTACTCTTTAAACTTCCTTGTTTCTTGCAGTCTCTAAGTTATCTGCCACGGCTTGTCAATAAGTGAAGTGATGATGTCATTAAGCTTGTGGTAATGAAGAAGCACCAGCATGTTCCCAGCATGTTCACTAGCTCACACCAAAGTTCACCTTATACTTTGTGCATTTATCGAAGTAAGATAGGTCTAGTAAAAATAACTTCAATGCTAGGAGTGCGGCCCGATTTAAAAACCAAAATCGATATTTGATTTTAAAATTGACTGATAAATTTATTCGTGCTGAAATAAAATCATCATGGTGTGAATTCAGGAAATACAGTAAAACTTCAATAGGATGTTTCTGAAGGGCCATGCAAAAAATATTGTTACACACATGAAAACGTAAAATCGAAAATGATTTTAAAATAAAAAAAAAGAGTATTCTAGGTAGGCCTACTAGTGGTGCGAACGATAATCGTAACAGTCGAGCCCGCTTATAACAAACTTGACAAAAACTGACTTTTACTTTGTTAAAAAAGAACTTTGTTAAAACAGTGTCACTTTACATGTATTTTTAATTAACAGCTTTAAAATTACTTTGTTAAATCCAGAACTTTGTTAAAAGAGAGTTCTTTATAAGTGGGCTCGACTGTATATCGATGTATATCGATACAATACGTGACGTTATTGTGATAATCGTACAATATTATTTTGCACTGAATACTGTGCCGAATTGATATTCCGTTGTGTAATCGTCGTAGTTTACAACTTAGTGCGGTGTTTATTTCTATTGATAATAGCCGACCATCCCGTCGCATCTCTCAAGTGCTAGCTGTTTGGGTACTTTACTGGAGACTAGGAATGAGATGACATCGATTCCATAGGATTGGAATTGATCATTAAGACCTAAGAATCGATTTGGAATCGATTCCCAAGAAAAAACTTTTTAATTGTATGCACAGTTATTTTGGTGGTCATTTTGCGCAGAGCCCGTGAAGGCGTGTCTCGCCCGATATATTTTGCAATGTTGCGTCGTCGTCTGCTGACACTTGACAGTACTGCCTACCTTTGTGTACGATCGGCGTCTGGAGGGAGAGGGAGGGACAAGACACGTGGTTCACCTCTCTTCCACGCCCCAAAACATAACGCGCAAAAGTTTAACCAGTTCCGTGGCTATGACGAGTTATCTCGTCACGACCGGTTTGTCCCCGCAGCGCTCTGGACGTAATATTCCGTCATGGGCATTTTGAAACGCTCCGACAGTGGCCGTGACAAGCTGTGTGTGAGTTTGAATATTCCCGCTGGCTTTGAAATGTTATTCTCCGTTTACTCATTGGCTCATTGGCTACATGTGAATAGATTTTTTCATTGGTTGGCCAAAGAAACTCCACCTTTTTAGGGTGGAGTTTTGGGATAGGTGTGTTACACGATGCAGTCAACATCTCGTTAGCACGTTCTATGATGTTTATTGATATTCACGGTATTATTGATAGTTTATAGTGAGAATATTTCAGTGATATTGAAAGTGAAGGTTAATTTGATAGTAGTAACTAGTAATACTGTTAGGTTTGTAAAGTGGTGCTGCTCAAGAAATGGCGTGGTCTATCATAGAGAACATTATACCAATATATGTAAAGAAGCCAAAGTACTTACTCTTGAAGCAAGGCATAAAATGATTGACATAGTAACTTTTAAAAAATTGTTATCTTATGACCTCGATTGCCCCGACTTACTTGAAACAATATCATTAAATGTACCTGTTAGACGCTCAAGAAATACAGTTCCATTTCATTCACCCATTCCTACATTGGACATTTTTAAGTTTTCATTCATTCCACGTACTGTAAACCTTTGCAATAGTTCTCAGATTTCTATGTTTTTAATGACAATGTTTTATCTATAAAAAGTTAAAAACAAAATGCCGTAATATTTTATAACATGTAACACAAGCTGTGGCTGTCGTTTCAGATATTGGATATTTTATCTGATTGGTACCTTTAAACGGTTGTTGTATTGTCTGTATGTTGTGTGTATGAATGATTGTTTTTTATTGTATCCATTGTTTTCTGGAATATTTTGTATTCTGTTTTTGGATAAATGAATAAGAAAAAAAAAAGAAGTGACAGACAGTGACGGCGAGTCTGGTATCATGGAAATCAGAGTAATTCTAATGCTGATGATTATTCAGATGATAACACAATTATTGTCTTGGACGCTTACCTAATATCGCCAATAAGAAATCGGGTTAGTGGCGCTAGCTCCGCGCTACCGTAGCCCGACCTTAGCACGATTTCGTAGCCCCTATCTAATATCCCTAGGCTAAGCTCGGGCTAGTGTAGCCGTGCCGTATCGTGCCGCCGAGCTAGCTACATCAATTTCAAGGGACATGATTGGTTGAAAATAGCGAACGTGACGAATGCGTTGTTGTTGTTGTTGTAGTTGTACTTGTAGGGTTTGTGCAGTGCAGTACAATATAAATAAACTAGAACCATTTGATTAGTATTTTGAAAGGAAATGTCTTAGAGATAAAAGCGCCAATCTTGTACAACAATGAAACAAATGAATTGAAGCAACTAATAAACAAACAAAACCGCGTGTTTTCTGTCATTCTTTCTAGGACATAGCCCTAGGCCAACCACATGATCTGTCATATTTTGAAAGGGATTATCTCACTCTTGGCTATTTGTGCCATAAAAGATGGTCCTATATACCTTCTCGAGGTGTGACCTGTCGGTATGCCTACGAGGCTACGGGAGAAATGTATTCTATTCTCGACTAGAGGCACTTCTACCCTCGTTTTCCTGTCCTGCTTAGCAAGGGCATTTCACGCAAATACCCCTAGGTTGGTGGTGCATTATATTATGACCTAGTTATACTGTGTACGAGAGCTTAAATCAAATAGGCATAAACTGAAGCTATTACCCAATAAACACCTACCCGCAAACCAACTTCAAATCCTACTAAAACTGAGGTGTCATTGCGTAATTTTTGTTGTTCTTACGATCCATATCCTAGTAGGCTACAGCAGATCTAAAAGAAAATAGAAACAATTATTTCAACTTAGCCTGATTCGCGTATGCAACTCAAACGAATTAAAATCCCCCCACGTGAATAATTGTTTGAAGTTATTGTCTCCTCCCCGTGCTCTGCCTGCCAAAACATATTATTACTTAGCTGTCAGTGTCACTTTATCATAACCCAACTTCACACGGCCACCAAAACGAATTATACACAATAATCCATGTCGCCATGCCTCACTAACCCGGCTGTAGCCCCGCCTCGGACCAGGGTTACCGTGGCTCGGGGTTAGAAGGCTCGGGTTAGTGTTAAGTGGCATTTTCAATAGGGGCTAGACACTAGCGCCAGAGTTTAGACTAACCCGGCTGTAACCCTGTTCTTATAAGGATATTAGGTAGGCGTCCTGTAACAAGCAGGCTAGTCTATTGTAGGCGGGCCTAGATCACGGTTTTCATTCATGAATTGCCTAGGCAAAATCAATAGAAGATAAATTTATAAGTTTATTTAACTAGAGATGTCAAAGAGCACGCGCGCCCGCTCTGCTTTTGCTCTTGACCATGAAATAAAGTAGCCACTGTGGGGGCGGCTAGCGCAACCCTTGACAAAGCCACGGGAAGTATGCTCGCAAAACGTAATATCCACTCGCAATGAGGTGGCGTGGGCAAACCAGGGTCGGGGGCGAAGCCCCAGCCGCCGGAGGCAAATTTGGCGAAGGCGAATTTTTTTTGGGGTTCCGTGTTATGTTTGGTGGCCTAAAACGCGATTTGAGGCGACATCTAATCTTAAAAGAACGATTAAAAGAAAGCTAATATTGCATTACCAATAGGGTTGCCGTTCGATACGAATTTTAGTATCGATAATCGGACCAGTTAAATCGATTATCGATCGCGATAATCGTTTAAAAAAAATATCGATCGATAATCGAATCAAAATTAGGCCTAAACTTGCTCGTATACCGACGCGGACCGTGGACCTTTTGCGAGTGCATCCTTTTGTTACTTCTATTTGCTCAGAACAGGGTTTTTCCACGCCTTTCACGAGCTCCCCCCCCCCCCCCCCCCACCCCCCACGCGTCTGGCCGGCGCGACAAGAGCGAGCTAAGTGGAGTAGACTGACCGCGCTATGCTACCCGGCTTAAGTGTTGTCTTTGTGAAGGTCGTTCTTCTTGGAAATCGTGGTTCTGTGAAGTTTCATTTCAGCTTTTGTTGAGATTGTCGTTCATTCATTTACGAGATATTATCAGTTTAACTATTCAATGCTCCGATATTTATTACATGGCGAGATGAATATTGTTAGACATTAGTTTGGAAGACGACGTAATATTGGTGTGAGAGAACCGATAAGATAATATTATCGTAGCACTACGGAAAGAAGAAAAGCGATTACGAGTTGGCGTGGAATGGGGAGGAATGCATCTCGATAAAATACTTGTTGACCTTGATTGGCCGTGACGCGCCGAGGTTGTGCAATCAGCGCCTGATCGGCGTGGGAATGCAGCCCGCCTGCCGCCCGAGCCGGGCCGGCCCGTAACACACACACGTCATGCTGATGGCCTATATTGCACAGTGCAGGTGCTTCGTACCTCACGCGTTACGAGTGTTGTAGATCTCGCAGTGCACGCATTTTTCACGGAATAAAGCAATTAATGTCTTGACTGGTACTATTTTATGAAGTTCTGCAGAGCGGGCGGAAAATTCAAATTCTCGGGCGGGCGAGAAATTCGATTATCGATAATCGATACGGGAAGACGCAATCGATTATCGATCGTTTCGGGAAATAATCGTATCGATCGATATATCGATTATCGAACGGCAACCCTAATTACCAACTCCTTACGTCACGTCATAGGAGTTCGATTCTCGGTCAATGTGAAGTAGGCCTAGGCTAGGACCGCGGCACAATGCGAGTTCAAATAGCCCTAGGCGGAATGCCCAATGACTTATGTTCGCGATCGTGTCTTACAATAATGTGTCTGGCTGTCTGCCCGACTCAAGTTTCCGCGATGTCTCATGTTGCTACGTCTTTCGATTCTTGAAACAATTTTCAAGAATGACGTGGAGTGACAGTGTTGCTTGCGCAATAGCCTTGCAAACCAAGGCCTGAACACTACCCGTGCTGATGCTGTCCTCCCGATGTATCTCACGCTAGTCATCGTACGGCTCGATTGAAAAACATCGCGTTCTTTGTTCTATATAATCACACACATAACAAAAACTTGTAGAAATACAGCCAAACCTTACACACTCAAAAGGAATGAGATCTAAAAAAAGGGCCAAGCTCATCTACCCTTCCACATAAACGTACAGTGTCCCATAACAGCATCCTCGAAAAGCTTGGCAAAATAGAATTTGCATGTTATTACGTTTAAATTAATTAGAAAAAAAGAACTTGGATAAACTATTACGTTAAATTAATAATCGCAAATTCTATTTTGCCAAGCTTTTCGAGGATGCTGTTATGGGACACTGTACGTTTATGTGGAAGGGTAGATGAGCTTGGCCCTTTTTTTAGATCTCATTCCTTTTGAGTGTGTAAGGTTTGGCTGTATTTCTACAAGTTTTTGTTATGTGTGTGATCTCATTACTTTTTCAAGTTCCATTACAAAATTATTTGCTAAAATATAATATTTTTATCAAAGTTGATTTAAATTCTATGGTATTAGCAGTAACAATATAGGATGTAAAATATCTAGACCCGGATTCATGTACATCCTGGGTATAGGTGGTATAGGCCTAACCATGGTATAACGACGGTATAAGGACTGGACCCCAATTCTTGAGTTCGTGGGAGATGAGTTAAAAACGCAATTTGAAAACGAAGTCGTTTTCGTTTTCGAAGGAATTGGTATTCTTGAACGGTATCGTGGAAAACGTCATGGGTTGTGAGTTGAAAGCATTGATATTAAACCCCTATAGTAGGCTAGATTAGCAGTCTCCTATACCTCCGCACAGGCGCGAGCGTAGCAAATTGAAGACTCAACCGGCCCATTTCAAGATGGCGATTTGGTGTTTTAATTTATGCTTTTTTAATGCAATAAAGTATTTTACTGGATTGTTTGATATGGTTTTAGCTTGTGCAGCATGGTATTAAACAAAAGAAACAATACGAAGTGATTGCATAAGGGAATTTAGTAATCATTTGGTGTTAAAGGCTAGTATGCTTACCTGTCAACCTGGCGGCAATCTTGAGAACTATTTGGCCACAAATCGCTCCCATTTGATTAACATGTAAACTGTCATTTTAAGATGGCTTCTAATTGTACCGGAAGTGGACCACCGACTGCTGGTCTAGCCAATTATATAGGATGTCTATGGTTGAAAGAGTATCACGAAATCCAAACACTTTAAAAAGATTTGCGTATAGCAAAGAGCTCAAAAAAGTTCTATATTTATTCTAGATGGCAGTGCCTTCATAAACGCGGGCCAATCGAAAGACAAGTTGTATGAAATGATTTGATTGTTGCAATTATGTAAACAAACAGATGAGCAAGTTCATATCAGAACAATGTTGTGCTGGCATAGGGTTGGCTAGGCTTGTCAAACATGTAATGTAAGTATGAATTTTACTAGTCCTATAGCCAAATGGAACTTTAGACCTACACTTTTGCATTATAAATAATTTTCCACATCTGGGCCTAGGCCAGGGACGGTTTCTGATTTGTTTTATGAGAGTATAATGACACCTTTTCTCGTTCCACACAAAGAAGAAAAATTTTAAATGTCCGCTATTTGTTTACGTATCGCACTTTCCCGCCTAACTCTGCTTATACCGTCAACAAGTGTCAAGTAACTATGGTTACTTGTTGATTGTATGCCAAGTGTTTAAGGCTTATTTTAAAACCTTTATTTGGAAGCCTTCCAACAAACTTTTTCAACTTTTTTTTTCAAAAGAGACTATATTTCTATAACCTTAATGTCCATGTAAAATATGAACATTGTAGTCCCACCCGTCTGGTCAGAATCGCGGGCCGACGTATTAGATGTTAGCAGTAGCAGTAGTAGACAGTAGCAGTAGCTAACATCCTTAAAGTGATTTTGAGCATGTTTCAAGCCATTTTTTCACCAAGAAGGAATAATCGTACCCCAATAAAATTTGGCATGTGTTGTCAGGTACCTAAATCCCCTCGATTGTGATAGTTTTCAAGTTCACATCACGTTACATGACGGCTGGGTAACACCTCGAAATCACCCCAACTCTGCTTGGTGTATAAGGTGCTTGAGTGTGTAGCGCACCGCGGCTTGGCTGCGGCGCCCTAACGGGCACCTAGATGTACGTAAACGTTTTAAGAGGCGTTTTACATGGGATTAGAAATACAAGAATAATGATGACAAATATGAAGGTTGGTTGCTAGCTGATTCAATAATTGAATTGATGCATAGTCACTTACTTGTTTACAACCAGTTACAAATCCACTGCAGCCAGCTTTCGTTTGTGGCCATCAACGTGCCGCTTTCCAGTCGAATCAAAATACCACTTGTCAATGGCATTTGAAGGGTCATATTCTGCTTCTGGCGGGCCATTAACAGCTATCTGAAGCAAGTCGCTGAGCGTAGAGGAATTGAGTGACAGTCTTTGTTTAGATTTGATTCTGTTAATAAAACTAAAGCCACGTTCGCAAGAGGCTGTGGATACGGCAACACAAGCGACGCCCTGGATAATCTTTCGCAAAAAAGTGTACCTATCGGGGTAAATTTCAAGTTTTTTTGGGAAGCCGTGAATTTGAATGTTCACACCTCGTATCGAGTATTTGAATTCAATCCACTCGGACACTAGTTCAGCAACAGTCTCGTCAGTCACTACACGGAAATGTCGGCCGAGATGTACAATTTCCTCATTTCCATAGCTCGTTAGTTCATCTTGATCGGGGTGTTGTAGTGGATCCAAAACATGACAGTTTTCACCGACAATGTTTTTAGTTGATTCTAATCTGTCACGCAAATATCGACACGTATTTTTTATCATTGTTTTTCGAAGTAATTGATACTGCTCTTCACCTTGTTTTACTCGGTCTAGAGCCACCCCTTCATACACTACATCGTTTCCGTTGGATACAAGTTAAGTAATGAAATGTTTCACATGATTACCCTCATTGCCTAGATATGTTTCGAGTATTTTAACTGTTACTTTGATTTTTGTTTTTATTTGCGACAGAAGTAATTCCTTGTTTTGAAGTACCTTGCACAATCGGTCTAGCTCTCCATACAAGTCAATTAGAAAGTGCAACATTTTTGCAAACTTGTAGTTTTTTAACTTTAATACAATCCCCTTAGCAGCTGCACTGCCGTCCGTTGATTTGTCAGATGCGATCTTTTCTAGGTTGATTACCAAAGAAATGAAATTTCTTTTCAGGGCCACCATAGCTTCTTTTTTTACTCACCAACCGTTGCACAGTGTGAATGTCTTTTAACTTAATCATTTCCCGCTCTAGAATTGCGGCCGTTTTCTTTAATCCATTTTGTCGCTTGGTAGACCCGCGGTAAAAGTGAAACACGGTTTTAACAAGTTTGTCAAAATCTTTCAAATACTCAATGTCCTTGCATGCATCCAAAACTGCTAGCTGCAGATGATGTGCTACACAGTGCGTACTAACACAGTTTGGAACATCCCTTTGAAGGAGAGTGATGAGCCCTGACTTGTGCCCTACCATGGATGATGCGCCATCACTTCCCAGGCTCACTAAATATCCTGGCTTTCTCCATTCTTTGATAGTATCTTCTAATAGTGATGTTAGAGCATTATAATAGAATTGAGCCCTTTCACTATCTAAAGTTACAAGGCCGAGCAAATCTTCTTTAACATTACCATCATCAAAATATCGTACGTAAATATCTGCGTTATCCTCGCCGGACCTATCAGTGGAACCATCAATCAATATACTAAAAAATGGCGACTTATTAACGTTTAGAATGACATTTTCTTTTAAGTCTGCAGCAATAAATTTAACAAAAGACTGGCAAGCAACATTGCTCACGTACTGCTCTTTAAGTGTAACGTCCAGCCTTCGCGCTAGCGCGACTTGCTTTGGAAAGTCAGTAAAGGGCCTTTCGTGTAGGCCTATAAAATACGCGATATGGAAAAAGTATCTTAGATGTTTAAACATTTTTCTCCATTTCACGTAAGCATTTTGCCAAAGGCGCACTCGACGGGTTTTCTGCTACACCTGCACTCGTAACTGCATTTTTATGCGTTTTGCTTTTAGAATGCCAAACAAAGGTTTCTTTTTTAAACGGGCCGGAACTACCACTCACCCACTTGTCAACCAAATTGGTGGGATATTGTTTGCGGCAAACTGAACAAAACGCAACACCAGTCTCGTCTTGTTTGAGCCACTGAAATAATGTACATCACTGAGGCAAAAGCCTGCCCTTTTTACCAGACTTTCGTTCACTTTTTGAAATAGGCGGTGCTGTTGTTTCAGGTGGTGTAGATTGTCGAGTTTCTTCGTTTTGAATATTAATCACTGTTAAACTGTTCAAATTTACATCGATCGATTCGGTCGAACTAGGCTTACGCGAAAGCACGTTTGAGGTTGGTAATTCAGTTGAACAACTGGCGGCACTGGTAGACGAGCTGATCTGATCAGTACTTTCATCCTTGCGCCTTTTTACAAAAAACGATAACTTAGTTTGCTTTGACATTATTCCTATTTCCTACGCGACGAAAACCGTAGGCCTACGCACGAGCGGCGAACACACGATTACGAAATCACAATAGCTTCGTCACGCTAAACACACGCTCCTACGACTCACGGGAATCACCAAGCAGACTTGCAGTTACCTGCATGATCGTACAGAAGCCTAGCGGCGCCATTCAGTAGCTAGATCCGGGCGCTCGATTCAAATTCTCGCAAAAACGATATTTTGAAGCACGTCCATAAAAGTTACTCGCAAAATGCAAGCGTGCGAGTGGGATTTTTAACGGTTGGGCTAGCGCAAAAGAACTCGCCACTGAAGTGGTTAAACTGTCTAGTGAGTTATCGATTCCTCCCATTTGGAATTGTTGCAGACAGCGGAATCTATTAATGTGCCATGTCATCCCGACTGGAGACACTATGTCATCTTACACTAAGCTTGTTCCATGGTAGGGGGGGACAGATGCCTGGGCGCGAGAGAAGAGTGGCGGTCACTTCAAGGTCATCAGACTTGTTAGTGTGGTGTGGGGAGGAAGGGAGACAACATAACAGCTGTGTGGTCAAGATCGGTTGATGTAAATGAAATAATGAATCACTCGGAAGTGTTTGGTAAGGTCAAAGGTCAAAAAGTTTTACAGTCTTGCAGATATGCAATCATTTTTTTTAGTAGGCCTACATCTGCTACCAGAACATTCACCAGCACATGGCCTGGTCCTTGCTGCTTTCTACTCAACATACAGCAACTTCTATTTTCATGGAAACTTGAAAACCCCCCAAAATCTCTCATCTTAGTAATGTCACGTTTTTGGGTATAACTAAAAATATTTCTCATGAAAATTTCCCTTTTCCGACTATGTATTTGTACGTTTTTCACCGGATGAACGAATAATTTTATGCTTATGAAAAATTCACAAGATCTTTAAAATTAACTAGCTCACAGATGTAAGGTTGACCATTTCTACTTATCACAGAGCCAAAATGGACAAGTCCAAATTGATTTGAATGCGGGGTATTGTGCTTTGATGCTTACTCGCTCTCTGGGAGAAGCTGGCATGGGAAAGACGGGAGAAAGGCCAAATACAAGAGGTGTGCAAGTACTCAATCTCCCAACCTTTTTAAAACTATTTTGAGGGCTAAAACACAAAAGCCAAACTTAATTGCAAGTTCAATTTATTTGAGCGAAGCCTTATCTCTCTGTTCTTATCAGTGGGATAGGAGAAGCTGATGTGCATGGAGTGGAGTAGATCGATAATGAGAGACGGATCTTCTTTGTGGTGAGAGAGAGGGGGAGAAAGAGAGGGAGTGAGTGAGTGGGAAAGAGAGAGAGTGTGTGAGTGAGTGGTGGAGAGGAAGTGAGAAAGAGAGAGAGAGGGAGGAGTGGCAGAGAGAAAGAGAGGGAGGAAGATTGCACATGTAGTCTCTTGATCTTATCTTCTTATAGGGTGTGCAAACCTGGATCTTTAAATTTGAACCAAACTCGAACTTTGAAAGGGGTCGTCCATTAAACTTTGAACTTCTATAAAATATTGAAACGAACCTGAAACGAACTCGAACAGAACTTAAAGAGGGGAGGCTGACCTTGACCCAACTCAAATACTGTACATGCACTCGGGTGTATACGATTGCAGCTGAACGGTTGGATATATCATTACCAAATTTTGCATGAATGTTAATACCACCTCTGGCCGATAATTTGAACGTCGAAGAAACATGTCTGAAAAGTTTTGCTGAATGAAAGAAGGCCTTTAAAATAACAGGAAAAATATTGTGAATTTTTTTGGCGGGACATAACCTCACTTTTGGAAATTATATTTAGATTTTTGGACAAAAGTGTAATATACAAATCTAGTTCAAAATTAAATTTTGAGAATCGGTTTTCTGGACATAGTTTCTAAACACCTTTAGCTAAAACTTGATTGTAGCTAAAATAGTTTTCTGAAAATAACATTTTGGTGTACGAATTTTTTTGTTAAACGGTACAAAACTGGAATTTGTACTGTTTGACAAAAAAATTCGTAAAAATTTTATACTACCTACATAAAAATATGACAGTTTGAAAAAAATGAAACCATTTACAAATACCTCCCAACTATAGAGCCTTGCTCTGTTTGAATTGTTTGTAACTCTCTGCGTTTCACTTTCAGGAGTTCGAGGAACTTTCAGTCGTCAAGGAGACATTAAAAACATTCTTTGTTGTTGCACGTCGCCGCCGCTAGCATCACCAGTTAAGAAGAATTGTGTTGACTGGTAAGCCATTGCCTCATTGGTCTCTGTTACCAACTATTGTTAAAAAAAAACTCTTCATCATCGTTAACTTTTGCCACATACAACTCTGTGTTGAGTTGGCGTTGAAGATAGGCCTCTCCATCTTTGCTCTAACTATCCAACCATCATTGTTGTTGTCTGACTCTTGTTATCCTTACCTGAAATTTCAAATTCTTCATTCTTCTTGTATTGCTATCATTCTTTTGAGATGTCTGAACCACTTTTATCTTCTCTCTTCAATTTGCTCCATTAAATTTCTTACGCCTGCTTCACCTCGAAAACCCTCATTCCGTATTCGGTTCCATCTGGTCTAACTACAATGCTTCTCATGTTAAGTGGGGCTGTGGATAGGGAGCCCAACAGCTTACCTGTTCGGTGACTGCAGGGATCTCGTAGAAGAAAGAGACAAATAACTATAAACATAATACACGAAAACGTCGAAACTCTTTCGGCCAAGAGGTACCGAGAGGTAACTAGCCTATGTCTATACAGTTATTTACAGTTATTTACAATATGCCAGTGGCGCTGTTGGGTGGAAGTGGAGTGCAGGAGAACTAGAAGGGAGGTGGGTGGAACAGTGGAGTAGGACCCTAACAAATTTTTGAGGTTAGGGGGAAGCCTCAATTTTGGTGATCCACTGGTGAGCCAGCTCCCACCTTCTCAGTTCATGCTCGTTGCAGTTGGCAGGTAGGGCTGTCACGACGCTGGCCTGGTAGCATTTGTTGAAAGGCAGGTTGTGAGAGACAGCATGTAGGGCCATTGGTTTTTCAGTGTTGCCGGCCTTGGTGTCGTGTCTGTGGCCATTCATCCGTGTGTTGAGGGCGTTAGTAGTGAGGCCTATATTCAGCTGGGCATCTACTGCACCTCAACTGGTAGATGATGTTGGTTTGGCATGTGTTGTGTCCCTGGATGGTGTAGATGTTGTCTGTGGCTTTCGCTGTAAACGACTCGGTCGGGTGGTTGAGTTGGCATGTTTTACAGTGAGCGCTGTCACAGGGGTAGGAGCCAGGTGGTAGGGCTACTTGGGTGTGTAGGTCTTGCTCCGGGGGTTGCGTTTAACCAACAAGTTCTGAATGTTTGGGGGGCGCTTGAATGTTACCCGCGGGATGTTGAGGTTTTTGGTCAGTGCCGAGGTGTTCGGTTGATGACTGTTCCTCTTAATGATGCCATTGAGCGCATGTAGGCCACTGGTCAATGAGGGGGATTATGTTCCCCTGTGTGCAAGTGGTTGGATTACTGGAGGCATGAGTCATCTGCTGTTCGACCAGTTTTGGTGGGTAGCGTCGGTTGGTGAAGACTTTTGAGATTTTGCTGCAGTATTCGGCCTGGTCCTCCTTATCGGAGCATATTTTCCGGCCCCGGATGGCCATGGAAAAAGGTAGGGCCTGCTACATCGATGGGGGGTGACAGCTGTCGAAGTGGAGATATTGGTGGCTGTTGGTAGGCTTGAAGTGTACCTTGGTTCTGAGTTGGCTTTCCTCCAGGAATAGGTCCACATCGAGAAATGTCACCTGATTTTCTGAAATGGTCCACGTGAACTTCACTGGGGAGCTCAGATTCAGGGCGTCCAGGAATGGGAGAATTGTTCCCATCCCATGGGTCCAGATGCAGAAGATAATAATGTATTCTTTATTGACAACAGGTCCGGAGACCCACAACTGCAATATAATAGACAACTAATAACTACAAGGATTAAGTATTAATAATTATAGAGTGACCTAAGTACACAAAATTAAATTAAAATTAAAATTAAATTAAATGTCGTCAATGAAGCGTGGGAGTGGGTTGCTGTCCATTAAGGAAATCAGTTTCCAGTTTTCCCATAAACAGGTTCACATAGGAAGGGGCCATGCGGGTGCCCATAGCTGTGCCTTTAGTTTGAAGGTAGTGTTTTTCTAAAAAGGGGAAGTTATTGAGAGTGAGGATCATCCGGGCCAAACCTACTAGGAACTGGGTGCTCGGTGTGGAGTTGGTACCTGGTGTTGAGGTAGGCCTCCATGGCTGTGAGTCCCTGAGTAGTCGGTATGTTAGTGTACAGAGAAGTGACGTCGATGGTTACTAGAATAATTCCGGGCCAGTTGTTTCACCATTGGCTGCAGGTGGTGGTCCACTAAAGCTGAGATTCTCTCCGTCGGTGAGTTATAGCTCGCGATGATAGGCCGGCCTGGATTCCCTGGTTTGTGTATCTTCAGTAGCATGTAGAAGGTGGTCATACGCTTTTCCAGAGGTGTTAAGGTGGCTAGTGGCGACATTGAGACCCTCTGCCTTGCCATGGAGGTTGAGGAAGTCTGCTACTTGCTTACGGTATTTCAAGGTCGAATCCTCTTGTCAGTGGTCTCTAGGTGTCTGTATCTGAGAGCTGGCGGTGGGCTTCAGCCTTGTAGTCGTCGAGCTCTTGGATAGCTATGGCTGATCCCTTGTCAGCTGCTAGCAAAATGATGTGGTTATTTTGAAGAAATTTGATGGCTGAACGTTGACGGAAAGTGAGGTTATGTTTGATTTTAAGACTGTGTGAATGTTGGTGCTGATATTTGTGCTAGAGTTCTAGTGGGTGGTCGTCTGTTAGAGGATCCGGTTCCCAGTCTGATTTTGCGCGGAATTTTGCTACAGCAGGGTCAAGTATTTTTTTCCGGGTTAGGTTGGTAAGAGTTCTGGCTGAAAATGTAGTTCAGCCAGCAGGTCAGAACGTTCTTTACCAACGCAAAGTGGTCGAATTTGGGGTCGGTGCAAAAGATAAATCTCTTTCCATGGACTTCTTTCTCGGGTCCTTGAGGGTGTGTTTGGACTGGAGAGGTTTACAAAAATTACAATTGACTTCGGGCGATCTTTTGGCGTCTTCTGCTCGTCAGGGTCGATGGTGGGCATGGCCTGTCCTGTCATGGGTAAGCACTGGCGCCTCGGTAGCATTGGAATGCCAGGCTTCGGTCCGCCTAGGCCTAGCACATCGGCAAGGCAGGGCTTACTTCCAAGAAGCGGCGGCGCGGGTGGAGGGGGGTTAGCTAGGCCCGTAGGCTATTTGTCTCTTTCTTCTACGAGATCCCTGCAGTCACCGACCAGATAAGGTGTTGGGCTCCCTATCTGACCTACCGACAGTGTTGGCTCGAGCGCTGCGCTCGACTCTGATTCAGGACGTCCCGGGTTCGAATCCCGTCGAGACCGGCAATCCTGACTCAAGGTTTTTTCCGAGGTTTTCCTCAGTCGTTAATGCGAATGCAAGGGATTGAGTCCTCTTAAATAGCCCTCGGACATCCCTTACAATTATCCTACCCACAATATACCTAGTTAGTCACCTGAAGAGGGTCACACCGGTTTAATCTGATGTGTAGGTATACCCTACAGCGGGCATCCTACCAAAATTTATTTATTTTATCCACACCCCCACTCAGCATTAACTAGTCATTTGGAATCTCCTATCTATCTACAATGCTTCTGAAAAACTCTATCTAGATGGCCATGTTGCAAACAGGATGCTTAGTTTGGAACACCACCTATGGAGCCTTGACGTTTGAATCGTTTGTTACTCTCTGCATTTCACTTTCAGGAGTTCGAGTAACTCTCGGTCGTTGAGGAGAAACAAGAACATCATTGTCGTTACACGTCGCCACTAGCGTCATCGTTTAGGAAGATTTGTGTGGACCGGTAAGTCATTGGGAGGGTGTGCGGAAGCAGTGTAATAAATGTAGAAACATTTTTATGATAAATAAAAGTACTAACAAAACGGTATTATTTTTTTTAAACGTGCAAAAGTCAGTGTTAAAACCAACATTTGAGTAAAAGTGGTAAATAAAAACTATAAAATAATAATTTATAAAGTGCAAAAAAATTGTCTTCTCTTAAGTGTTCTTGTTGTTTTTTATGTCCCCTTTGGGTTCTTGGGTGGCTTCTCCCGAGTCTTAAAAAATTTAAAAAAACGTGTTAAATAGTAAATCAGACGTTTTGTGCAGGGAAACGTCTTTGAAGGGAATATTTAGCAGTGTTTCACTGAATTATTATCAGTACGAAGCATCCTACAATACTTTACTCGCACCCACTGCAGTATTGAAGAACACTACAGTGGCAATAAAAAAGCAAAAAAATAATGTAAATATTTTTAAATTGTACGTTTTCTTAAGTCAAGAAACTTGTCCAAATTCACGTCATATGACATTATCCGCTCTTAAACAGACTGCTATAGGATTACTACCGCCATTTAATTAGTGTCCCATGTAAGAAATAATAAATTACATTTTACAATCACAGAGTTCAAAGATTTCACAAGTCACAACCAATAATATTTTTTACTGAAAGATTTGGTTTTGGCATGATGAGACTTTTAATCTTGACTTTAACTGTCAGCTGGTGAAAGTAGCACCATTTTCAAAGATATTACAGATTAATAACAAAAAATAATACATAGCTTAGTTAGTTTACCTTTGCAATTATGAATTATTTTTATTTTATCATTGTGCAACCCTACTAGTCACTGTGTTGCACATTTCAGGTATGGGAGGAACCTGTACGATCGTCAAGGAGTCTCCTCAAGAACCCTTCACATCGTATGTCCAGCTCACATGTGATTCTTCAACTTCAGCGTCTTGGACATCGTCATATTCAGCCGCCTATGCTCGTGTCGCACAATACTTGAAATGTTTGTAAGTCAGTTCTTGGAACACTTGATTAAGTCCTTAGGCCTATCCCCTCTATCCTCCATCCATTTATCCTGCATGTTCGGTACGGTGCTCGACTACTTTCTTAACTATTTCATTTGTTAACATAATTTTATAAAGTCTGTAAACTTCCTTGTTTCTTGCAGTCTCTGCCGTTATCTGATACGGTTGTTGTCAGTGAGTGAAGTGATGATATTGTTAAGCTAGTGGTCATGAAGAAGCACCAGCATGTTCCCAGCATGTTCCCAGCATGTTCACTAGCTCACACCACAGTTCACCTTATAGTTTGTGCATTTATCGAAGTAAAATTGGTCTAGTGAAAATAACTTCAATTTTAGGAGTGTGGCCCTATCTAAAAACCAAAATCGATATCATTTGATTGTAAAATTGACTGATAAATTTGATCGTACTGAAATCAAATCATCGTGATGTGAATTCAGGAAATACAGTAAAACTTCAATAGGATGTTTCTGAAGGGCCATGAAGAAAATATCGTCGTACACATAAAAACATAAAATCGAAAACCATTAAAAAAATGAGTTTTTTAAGTACTAGTTGTGCGAACGATAATCATAAAGCGACATATATCGATACGAGAGCGCTCGCGCTCGTAAGTCATTGGATGAGCGAAGCGAGTGAAGCGAAGACTTCAATTTCACTGACCCCCCAAAAAATTTAGCTCAGGTGTTTTTTTTTGTTTGTTTGTTTGTTTTTGTTTGTTTGTATTTTTGTCTGTTTGTTCGCTCTCTACCGGGCAAACGGCATATGCGATCTTGATGAAAATTTGACAGGACCTTCGAAATCTCTGAACTTAGACTTGCCACAATTTTGGGTAGAATCGAGGAAATATTTCTCATGAATATCGTACTTTTACGATTTTTTCGATTTTTTGTGCGATATTTTCGTGCCATTTGGGCCAATTCTGACCAAACGGGTGGGGCTGCAACGTTCATATTATACATGGACATTAAGGTTATGGTGATGTAGTACATTTTGAAAGAAAAAGTTGAAAAAGTTAGCCAGAATCTATAGAAATACAGTTTTTAATATAAGTTTTTTGATTTTTTGTGCGATATTTTCGTGCCATTTGGGCCAATTCTGACTAAACGGGTGGGGATACAACGTTCATTGGATGAGCGTAGCGAGTGAAGCGAAGACTTCAATTTCACGGACCCCCAAAAAATTTAGCTTTGGTGTTTTTTTTTTTTTTTTTTTCCGTCTGTTTGTTTGCTCGATTCCGGGCAAACGGCATATGCGATCTTGATGAAAATTGGAGGGGACCTTCGTTTTCTCTGAACTTAGAGTGTGTATTGTTTTTGGGTACAATCGAAAAAATATTTCTCATGAATATCGTACTTTTACGATTTTTTCGATTTTAGTGCGATATTTTCGTGACATTTGGTCCGATTCTGACAAACGGGTGGGGCTACAACGTTCATATTTCACATGGACATTAAGGTTATGGTGATGTAGTACCTTTTGAAGAAAAGTTGAAAAAGTTGAGAATCATAGAAATAAAGGTTTTA
>JAMZAV010015067.1:0-12890 GCA_024449915.1 Sweltsa coloradensis | reverse complement strand
AAAGGTGAAGATTTTGTGAACAAAATTTACTCATAATGTATTACCAGGGGCGTGGTAAAATGCATAGTCGTTTGAACAGAGGTCTGCAGCTAGTCCGGTAGCCAGACTTAGTTATTGATCTTATGGCTTTTTTCCCTTAAAATAAAATTTTGTTGCTGTCAGTTAAATTTCCCCCCAAAGAGCAATTCCGTAAGTCATTACTGCGTGAAAGTATGAAAATACATCGATCTTAAAGAGGTGTCGTTTACATTCAGTTAGTTTCTTAAGTATAAAAACATGCAGTTGCTAGTTTAGGTTTGTAAGTTTTAATATGAAATTTTCCAGCTTATGTTACTATCTAAAAGCAATCCTAGAAAAATTTGCATTTTTTGATACGGGAATTTGTCCGGGGCGTCCGTTCCGTCATTAAAAATGTTAATATCTACTAAAAATTCACTTTTGTTCGTATGAAAGTTAACCAGTACCGTTTTCGCGTTATTGAGAGAAAGATCATAAACTTTAAACCACTCGTCATTTTCTTTAGTAGAACTGTTGGCTGATCGTTCCAGTACTTCCCTCTCTGCATGAGCTAAGACACGACTACTGTCATCCGCGAATGTGGACTAAAAGCCCCGAAGGCACTTTTAATGGTAAATCGTTTGTATGCAAATTAAACATGATTGGTCCAAAAAGGGACCCCTGAGGAACCCCTGTCTTTATTGTGCACCAATCTGACCTCACTGTTTCTTCCACTTTCCCTCCTTATTATAGTAGCTAACGAACGAACGAAGGTACTTTAAATTGAACAGCGTGAAAACTACGAGTGACTTTATTTTTTAGTCTTATAATTTTTAAATTCATTTTAAAGTAGTATGAAAACTTTAATTTTATATTTAAACATTTTTTTTCTACAGGAAGCACATTGCATAAAATATAAGTTTCACGAGTAGAAAGGTAATCATAACGTGGTGGTCGAAAAAAAGGCGGGCTAATTTATTTTTTAAGGTCGATATTTTACTCAAATGTAATCGCTAGCATTACCCCAAGAAAAATAAACCATAAGAAATAACAGGGCCGGTAGAGCCACGTAAACGCTACGTAACAAACGAAAAGGCAAACAGTTTTTGAGATAATACATTTTACTGAGGCATGACCTTGGTTTTTACATATTTAATCAATGTGAGATCCCAGCTGAAAAACTTGTCAACCGCTAAACCCAAATAAACATGACTGTCCACATTTTTCAATAAACTCTTCACATCTACATAGAGTTTTTGTCGCTCGTCTATGTAAACATTCATTTGAGTGACAATAACTTTTACTACCTCACACGTATCACAGTTATGAGGAGAGCAAATATGGATAAGTTTTGTTTTATTCGCATTTATGACAAGACTGTAGTCATGAATCCACTAGTATGGTATTAAAGTCGGTTTGCATGTAAAGTTCTGCTATTTTGATATTTTTATGCAGGGCTACAAGAGCTACATCATCTGAAATTTTAAAAAAAAAATATAACAAAATTTCAGGGATCTAACCATGTCATTCACATAAATTAAGTAAAAAATTGGACCTAATATGGACCCTTGCGGAACTCCAGTTAACACCTCTCTCTCGTAACTAAGGGTGCTCCAATTCTCACTTTAATTAGGCGGGTTTTAAAATAATTACCAAACCACTTTAACATGGGACCCCGAATACCAATCCTCTCCAGGAACCTAGTAATTTGGTGTGGTTAATGGTATCAAATCCCCTTACTAAAGTCAACGAAAGTGGCAACAACATGTTATTTTCGTCCAACTTAGAATTAACCAGATTTGTAAATTGAATAAGGAGATCAGCAGTGCTCTTTCCCTTCTGAAACCCAAAATTTGTTTAAAGTTAATAATTTTGAATTTCTCCAAGTAATTATTAAGTGTCTCCGCCACTACACGTTGGGACGTTCCATAATTTTACCTATGTCGGAAATTTAAAGCAATAGGCCTATAGTTGGTAAATACCGTATAGTCACCTTTTTTAAAAATAGGTCGTACTATTGACGTTTTTAAAGCAGGTGAATAATAATAATAATAATAATAATAATAATAATAATAATAATAATAATAATAATAATAATAATAATAATAAAATAAATAATAATAAAAAATAAGAAAAGATTTATCAAAACGAAAAGGCAAGGAGGTTGAGAAGCGAAGACCTCATCACCGCCCTGAAATTGATGAATCATTGAGAAAAGTGTTTTTAATTCTTTTTAAGTGCATTGACTTTATAAACAATAACAAATAATAGGTGACTTTGACAGATAGTAGAATAATTTATCTAGAACAAGGAAAATAGGGACTAACAGACGATGGATGTTTCTGTAATGGAATCATTACAGACCCCCAAAAGCTGGAAAAATGAGACAGCGAATCAAATGGACGAAGATATGAACATTTGTGTGATGCGTAGCTATTATAGGGTAACGTTATTAGAGACTGTTTTAAATAGGTTATCGACAAAAAGCTCCATAGGGAGTTTGTTCGTGAATATCCATTTTTAGAAGTAAGTGAACAGAGAATAGCTGACCAAAGAAGAATTATAGTTAAAAATAAAATTTACCAGTAAACATATTAAATAGAATAAACGCGAAGTGAAGAACGAACTACAAGCACATCAAGATGATAACGGCAATACATCAGCGGAGGACAGCGAAGAAGAAGACCACTTCATACCAGAGCTACTAGAACTACCAGAAATACCGGGATTGCCATACCTGCAAGAACTTTCAAATCTACCAGACACACCAGAACTTCCAGACCAACCAGAACGTCCAGACCTATCAGAACGTCCAGACCAACCAGAACATCCAGATTTCCCAGAACGTCCAGGCCTACCAGAACATCCAGACTACCAGAACGCCCAGGCCTACCAGAACGTCCAGAAACCCCCACTAGAAATACCAAACCAACCAAGAAGATAAAGATACCCAGAACAACTAGCGATCAAACACAAGAGGTAGATATGCATAACGCAATAGAAAATACACCTGACATGATCAATCTAAAGAACATCCTAGTTTTAGCATTTACAACAGCCATGTCAGAGTTTGCGCACATACAACCAAACAAAAGGGACCATACATACCAAAACCCAAGCATTCAAAGGAAAGAAGACAGCGGTACACATAATGAACACACATATTTTATCAGATTACACACAAAGACGAACTATCATTTGCAGACGTTCATGCGGCAATTTATTGGGGCCGCTGTAGCAGTGGTAGATATTTGGGCTTAAAGGTAAAACCCTGCAACATCTTCAAAGACAAAACAGGAGAAGAAAAGTACGAAAGGGGAAAAAAGGCGACTAGTTGGGAGAATCGTTGAGCTTAGGAGAGATATCGGTCGACTGGAAACAATACCGAATGGGTAATCGATCTAAAAATGTGATAAGATACTGCCAAAATATATTTGAAAGATTCAAGGTTCACGCAAAGCATGAAACATTTAAAACAAATTTCATTCACGAATATTTGGATACACTTAAACAAAAAGTAAGTGCTCTAGCTAAGAGATTAAAAAGATATAAAAAATGTAGTATTAGAAAAGAACAAAACCGAATGTTTAAAGAAAAGGAAAAACAGTTTTACCAACAACTATCTAGTACCGAAGAAATACAGGAAATGGAACACCAACTAAGACAGAGATAGAAGATTTTTGGACAGGAATATGGGTAACCCGGTAGCACACAAACCAGGATGCACAATGGATTCAAGATAAAAATAGCTAGGATGAGCGATATTAATGAGATGAGATTCGAAGGTATAACTATTGATGAATTAAAGTCGACAATCAGTGCTACACATAGCTGGAAGCACCGGTAATGATAATATTCAAAATTTTGGTATAAAAAAATTCAATACTACCCCACAATCAAATTAGAAAATGTCTCAACGAGTTTAAAAATTTGGATTTAAAGAAATACCCGAATCTTTTACTGAAGGAGTAACCTTTCTCAAACCAAAGGACAATGACACGAAAAACCCCAAGTAAATATTCGGCCAATTACATGTCTACCAACTATATATAAAATATTGACCTTCATGCATAAAAAATAAAGTATATAATCATTGCGAAGAACACAATATCATGGCCGTGGAACAAAAGGATGCTGTAAGAACTCACAGGGATGTAAAGAACAACTTATTATTGACTCTACTGTAATGAATCAGGACACAATAAGAAAAGGAATATTCACGTAAACTACATTGACTACAAGAAAGCCTTTGACTCAACACCACACACATGGCTTATTCAGATTTTACAAATATATAATCAACCCAATAATTGTAAACTTTTTGAAGACAGTAATGGAGACATGGAGAACAACACTAAAAAATAAAAAATGAAAAACCAGCAGATAACTACCAGATCCAATACAAATTAAACGTGGCATTTTCCAAGGTGACTCATTAAGTGAATATGGTTTTTTTCTGTCATTAAACCCACTGTCACATATGCTTAACGAATCGACATACGGATTTAAAATTAAGGACAATAATGTGGTATGTCACACAATTTCCCACCTATTCTACATGGGTGACCTAAAGTTGTATGCATCAAATTTTGCTCAACTAAACAGTCTAGTCAATAAAAACATTAGAATTTAGTCAAGATATCTGCATGGAGTTTGGAGTAGACAAATGTAAGACGCTACATATCGAAAAGGGTAAGGTTACACAAGCAGAAGAGTTGCAGCTATATGTTGGAAATAGGATTGGAATAATGGGCGATAACGATGTATACAAATATTTAGGATTCTCACAAGCTGCCAGAATTGAACATAAAGTTATGAAAGCAAATTGATAGATACATACAAGAAACGACTAAAGTCTATCCTCAAGACGCAACTAAACGGTTTTAAAAAAAAGATCACAGCAATAAATACATATGCTGTACCAGTTTCTGACATATTCATTCGGAATCATTAAATGGACGCAGACAGACATCCACGCGTTGGAAATATTAACTCGTACTACACTTACCAACACAGAATACATCATCCTAAATCAGCAATAGAGAGATTGACACTTCCAAGAGAAAAAGGAGGACGGGGCCTAATTGATCTGAACAAGTTATATTATAAACAAATAGAAATTTTAAAAAATACTTTTTTACAAAGAGCAACCAATCCCCACTTCATAGGGCTGTAGGTGCTAGCTGACAAATCATTAACTCCCCTCAATCTAGCAAAAGAAAATGTCAATCTACAAGGAAACTCATAACTGACGCTTCAAAAGAGTTTCGTCTCTCAGAAAAGACCCTACACAAGGACATTATGATGAACTACACAAAGGTCACGTAGATATTAAAGGCATTTAAATAGGTGGTTAAACAACGGGGGAAACTATTGGAGAAAACAGAAGGTTTTATGGGTGGCTATTCAAGACAGAGTGATTGCGACGAACAATTATAAAAAATACATAATACAAGATGCGACAGTAAACGATCAATGTAAAAAAATGTAGTGCAAGGGGTGAAACAATCGAACACATCCATATCCGGGTGCAAGTCACTATGTCAAACAGATTACCTCTAAGACATAACCAAGTAGCTAACATTATTCATCAAAAACTAGCAATCAAGTACAAAACCTCATTGACACACACACACCTTACTACAAATACAAACCAGAGAAAGTACTGATAGTAAAGATTACAAATTATATTACGACCGCACAGTTATAACAGACCCCAAAAGATACATCACAAAAAGACCGGATTTAATAATAATTGACAAGAAGAAACAAGAAAACTACCCTTATCGACGTTGCTATCCCAATGTGCCATAACGTCGAGACCACGTGGAAGAAAAAAATTTACAAGTATAGTGGGAAATTGCAATTGAGATCAAGAAGATGTGGAAACAGAAAAAGGTAAATACAATCCCATTTATTATATCAGCCAACGGCATCATACCGAAGAAGCTACATGAAAGCATTAAAACAACTAGATCTTCAACCCAATGTATACATCGAGGGCTCAAAAGGCAGTAATACTCAACACGTGTAGAATAGTTCGTAAAAATTTTTAAACTAAGAATGATACTTCGAGATTTTGAGACAGCTTCCATCCTGGGCATGGTTTTCGTGGTTTCCCATAGTCCGAAGAGCAAAAAGCTAGGATGGCGACGAGAAATCGGCCACGACCGTACACAGCAGAAAGAAAACATCATCTACAAACAATATTAGAAAATTTATAAATGACTTATTTTAGTTAGAGTTAAGACAAAAGTAATAATGTATGTAATAGGTACACATGGAAGTACTTGACGTAAGTCCGTTTCAACATGTTAGCTCCGTTTTAACCGAGTTTGTATGAAATACATCCAATAAAATAATAATAATAATAATAATAAAAAAAAATAAAAATAATAATAATAATAATTCAATTTTATTTAAAATATTTTTTCAAAGACAAATACACGATTAACAAACAATAAAAAAATCATAATTACAATAATCATGATTAGAAGATCAGCTTGAGGTTCTGAACATAGTTTGATGTAGTCACGAACTAAGATAATAATAATAATAATAATAGGGTATTATCAATCGACCGCTCAGGGTCCTCCGAATACCATATACCTCGTGCTGCGTAGCCACGTCAGGAGATGGTCTTCTTTCTTTATTTTGTATGCACGGCTCTTCATTTTTCCTTACAAACATGGAACCATTCGTCGCCCATGCATACTTTATTACTCTTGCTTACGCAAACAGCGGGCTCTGTATAGCAGGTATTCGTTGTCTTCGTCAGATGCTCCCCTACAAATAGGAGGTGGTCTCGTCCATAAATGGTTTCGATACCCACCTCATGACATGAGATGGTCTGTTTTCCTTCCTCATCTAAAGGGAAAATTGGAGCGTTTCTCCCTCTTGTAAAAACCCGGACTACAATCGATGGATGCTCCTGATTGGCAGCTTTCCGAAGTCGGTGACAGGTGTCATCACTGTGCATTATACAACCAATGACAGTTCCCAATTTTTGGACAATTTTACCCGGGGCTCATTTTCTGTTTTCTGGGACTCCATGCACAATCAGATTGTTGTTCTTGCTATTTCTGCATCTCTTCTATAGTTCCCTCACGCTATCTATGGGAAATTTTTTTTTGGGGGTTCGCAGATTAACAAATTACCACACACAAAAGTACAAGTCCGTGCATTTGTTGCAAAATGGTTGCAAGCTTGCATTTGCAATGCTCACGTTGGGTGTAACTGGCATGTGAAAAATTTGTGCTAGTAGATAAAAGATTTCCGCCTTAAATAGTTCCAAAGCAGCGTGAACCCCCGTGAAACTAGCACCGTCTTGTGCCATGCTCTTCTCGAAATGTTAAAAAAAAGGCCGAGTTATCTCGAGCGAAAAATAAGAAGATTCGTTTGAAATTATATAACTTAACATTTGTGTATCTAAATCCCTTTTAAAATGGTTCGATTTCACTCAATATTTATTGATAAACTGTCTAATGTGCATGGTTTGTTGAAAGAAGGTCTTTTCCTACATAAAGGCATTGATTTTTTGATTGTCCTTCATCGTCATTTAGGGGCCCATCACTAATCCTCATCGTCTCTAAAAGCGATAGTGCATTAAAATAAAACGTTAAGCAACACAAATCATCATCATTTTGTTGCTTAACGTCTCATTTTAATGCACTAATTAAGGCATTATTGAGATCCATCCATAACCCTTTCAGGAGTGAATTCACACTCTGTTAACTGCGTTTAACTGGTTCGATACCAGCCACCAGCGATTCTGGCTGGAGGCAGTTAAATAAGAAAATTTGATCAAAAACACGAATGTTAGTGCATCAGAATAATGATCTAAAATATGACTTAAAAGAAAACACAAAATATAATTTTTTCGCGGGAAACCGACAGATTTAGCTCAAGCATGAAGAGTCACGTATTTCAATCATGTCGCCGGCAATCCTGACTGAAAGTTTTTCAAGAATTTCTTTAAGGGAATTTTAAGGGAATGCCAAGAGATTGACTTTTTGAGGATTGAGTCTTGTTAAAAACATTAGGCATTCCAAATTCCTTCACAAATTGAAATAACTTGCAAATACCTAGCTTAACACCTGCAGACGGGCATGTATTTCATCAAGAAAATTGTTTACAGAATGGATTGGTTCTACTACGAGCTGTGTGGTGTGGTCTCCGCCCTCCTCTGCGTCCTCTACGTGTGGCCACGTGGCACAACTCGACCTACAAGAGTCGAGGGATCCCCTACGTGCGACCCGTCCCCCTCCTCGGCACCATGTTCCCCTTCTGGTTCGGCCGCGTCTCGCTCGGCGAGAAACTCCCTCGGGATGTACAACGCCTTCAGGAACCACTCCCTAGTGGGGTACTTCGACTTCCGCCAGCCAAGCATCATGATCAGGGACCCAGAACTACTCAGGAAGATCACGACCAAGGACTTTGAACACTTTGTCGATCATCGGCCGTTCTTGAGCGTAGACAACGACGTTTCTCGTGGGGAAGAGCGTGTTGGCGCTCTCAGGTAACATTCATTACAAGGGCTAGCTCAAAATGATGACCAGGAACCCAGGACTACTCAGGGGGATCACGACCAAGATCATCGGTCGTTCGTGAGCGAAGACAACAGCTGCTTTCGTTTACCTCGCCAGAGCAACCTGTTAGTCCGGATAGTAAACCCGGTCGGTAGCAGGTTACTCAGGTGCGTTCGGCAACTATGCCAGAGTAACCCGGTTTTATAACCCGATCACCAAAAAAGTGACCTGCCTCGGGAGCAGATTTAGTTCAGGTTATGGCGAAAAATACGCAGGCGCGTAGGAACTCCTTTTCGAGTGGGGGGGAACAACAAATCTGCTGCCAAGCACGGGGGGCTTGGGGGGCGGAGACCCCCAACTACAGCGCCGCAGGCGAAAATTGTGAAAATCAGGTTTTTTGAGTGTGTTTGGTGCGTTCTAGAAAAAAATCTTGGGCTGAATGCAATACCACATTAATGTATTTTTTGTACAGTAAAAACTATAAAACTATAAATAAAATTGGAATATGCTACAAACAACCATTGAATATGCATAGGCTTATTATTGATCACGTCCAACAATTATAGGATTGTTTAAATTGTTGGTATTAAGGTAAGGGAAAGAGAAGTGGAGAATACACTGCAGACGTGCCAAAACAAGTCATTATCTGTAAGTATAATGGATTAAAAATCACTTTTAATAGTATTATCACTTAAAATTCGCTTTTCCCGAATTTGTTTACGTGCGTATTTTCGGCGAGACTGAATTTCTAAGATTCTGAAGTGGGGGGGTCACGGTAAAAAGTGGAGGGGGGAAATTCCCCCCATTCTCCCCCTTCCTGCGCGCCTGAAAAAACGAAACGATGTGAATTCGACAGGTGGTGTTTATAAGTTGCTGTGGGTGATACGTGGATATTTCGCCGCAAAACATATTGTTATTGAGTAGGCCTAGGCCTTGGTGCTGCCTTTTTACAAATTAACGTTAGCATGGAAAACGTTATACTTGCTCCAACAAAAGAATGCAGATGCTTGGTAGTGGTTGGGGTTGAATGAATGGACGGTAAATGGAATGTCGCCTTTGTGTATGAAAGAGAAATATCTTTTACCAACGCAAGCAAAATTTATCGCAAAATTTATCTGTGCTAGATCACAGAGTTCCTCCATGTGCAAGATCTACGCTGAGCTAGCGTGAATAGAGTTGACAAAGTTGTTATGTTGGGAAAACAATTTCGAGCCATCTGCATTCTTTCGTTGGGACTACTATAATAACGTTGTTTATTTATGTACGTTTAGCTCCTGCTGTCACGGCAGCCATTTGTAAACAAACCGCCTCCGAGTAGCTTTCGTTTACTAGGGTTGAAAATGCTAACCCAGTGACGTGAAATCACGTGACATAACTGACCGGACGGGTTTCTCGGGCAAGGTAAACGAAATTGGCCTTAGGATGTTCTCTTCGGGAAGAGCGTGTTTCGCGCTCTCAGGTAACATTCATTCCTAGGGTTAGTTTACGTACACAACCCTCAAGTGGTCCACAGCATAATTATAGAGATGGACTTTGCAAGATTACAATCGCTAATGTTTTCCTTTCCTGCCCGTTTAGCAAAAGGCATTGTTTATTCACCGCGCAATTGCTTTATTGTAAATTCTATGCATTAACGCCTGTACGTATAGATTCAAGATGTCGTTCCCCGGGGGTAGAATTAACTAGGAGAGCTTCAAAATATTGAGTACAAAATCACCCAAGAGATGGAAGCTCACACAATTGGCGGAATAAGCCAACAGACAGCGGAATGACTTTGCAACAAAATTAATGGGTGGAGGGCGTTTTTGGGGGGGTTTTGGTACCACTGCTCTGCTACCCGTGAGCACTTGATAACTATTGACAACTAACACAATATTATATTTCAGGAGCAAAATGGAAGAGTATGCGCAACGTCCTGAGCCCTGCCTTTACGTCCAGTAAGATGAAGGCAATGTTCCCCCTAGTGGAAGAATGTGGCAGCCAGATGGGGGAGTATCTGAAGGAGAGGTGCCAAGGTAGGCCACACACACGCACACGCACACGCACACGCACACGCACACGCACACGCACACGCACACGCACACGCACACGCACACGCACACGCACACGCACATGCACATGCACACGCACACATACGTAAGCAGTTGACCGTGATCGGAGTCTGTCTCGTCTAGTCTCTTCCTTAAGACTTCAAAGTGTTCACACTCACAGACAAAACTTGAACCCTGTTCTTTACTCTTGTTTCCTATCATGACTGCTTGTCCCTGTATGTAAACTATTGAATAATGGACTAGATTGCGCTAGAAAACCGTCAATGAAAGAACTGTACACCCTGATTAACTTGACACGTCGTACTGACCCTGTCTACAGCCGAGGGCGGCGAGTCTCTCACCGTGGACATGACAGACTTTTCACGAGGACCTTAATGACATCATAGCCACCTCGGCGTTCGGTGTCCACTGCGACTCCCTGAGAGACAGGTACAACGAGTTCTACCTGACGGGCAAGGACGCGCAGGACTTGAGTGGGATAAACTTGCTGAGGTTCATGGGGAACACACTGGCGCCCGGACTCATGAGGTAGGTCTGCCTATCTGTCTTATAGTTGCTGGACTGACGGAATCCACCTCTGATTGGTCATGAAAGGGGGATGGTTTGCAGTAGCTATTGGGGGTTAACACGTTGGTATTGTTAGCAATTTCGTATTATGTAACCAATTTCGTATTTAATATTCTCCCGCTCAAGTAAGTAGATGCAGTTCCAAGGACTACTGAATGACGAGGAAGCGGAAGTAGTATCTCAGTGGCAGAACTTGCAAGGAACATGGCATGACATCAACACAAAACGTAATTTAATCTTTATTCTTTATAATCTCGCAGCATCCGGCACTATACCTTTTGTAAAACATGTTTGTATCTTTTAAATAAATAAAAGCAAGTAAGATTAACTATGAATCTAGTTTATTTATAACATAATATAGTATTGGGTCAAAGGTTCTGCATTTTGCCTTGAAATTGAACCTGTTACTTCTTCAGTTCTGTGAAAGGTTGTTATAATGTAAATCTAAGGCTACTGGTCGTGGTCTGACGCAAAGAGATGAAACATTGTGCCTTGTTTAACTGTTGAAAAGCATTTTGAAGACGAGTAAGGTTAGATAACCAAATGGTAGCCTACACGCCTTCAAAACAATAGATACAATATGGTGCCTATTGTGATAAGTGTGTGAGGAGTAGATCGGTCGTAGGGAGGGTAGTTTATGTGGTAGGTCTATCAGATGTAGAGCTGCGGGGTGTAGAAAGTGTCCTTGGGTGCCCGTATTATTGTAGTCCGGCACTTACCACAGTAAGAAATGGAATTCCGTTTTTTTTTTATATGAAATTTTAGAACGCATTCACTGTAAAGTGGTTTACTAGTTGATAGCTATTCTATCTTCCTCTGCAGATGCTGAACCTTCCTGCAATAGTTCCTAAAGTGACGAACTTCTTCATGAATCTTGTCACGGATACGATGAGGACTCGGGAGAGGGAGGGGATAGTGCGCCCAGACATGATCCACCTGTTGATGCAGGCAAGGAAGGGGACGCTGAAGGGTGATGACGAGGTGCAAGAGAAGCAGACAGGGGACAAGGGAATAGGTGAGACCTGGGAGGGGCGTAGGGCCAGCATGAGTTGTTCTGTGAGTTGTGAGTAAGCGTGATCGTTATTGTTCCACCTCCAGATCTCAGCGACCAGGACATCACCGCTCAGGCCTTTATCTTCTTCCTGGGCGGGTTTGACACCTCCTCCACCCACCTGTGCTTCCTGTCTCACATGCTGGCCGTGCACCCCGAGGTCCAGCGTCGCGTCCAACAGGAGATCGACTCTGTCCTCAGGGAAGACGGGGGGGGGGGGGGCAGGGCGACGTACGAGGGCGTCGTGCAGAGACTCAAGTACCTGGACATGGTGATATCCGAGACTCTGAGGATGTGGCCGCCTGTGTTGGAGACAGACAGGTGGGTGAATGTCTCTTGGCGGATGATAGAGCCAGAAGTTTAAGAGTAAACTGTCAACATTGCCAGAAATAATCAGTCACACAGCTCTCCTTGTTCATCAGTAACCCTTCTCCCCATCTCCATTACAACTCGTGCTTTCTTGACAGATCCGCAGCCATCGTCCTTCTCTATGTTCCTCCAAAGCATTCTGATACCCAAAATAATAAATTTTATGCCACCATGACTTACTGGCAAAACTTAAACGGATAGACAAAAGCTGTTGGGAATTTCGTCAGTAGGCCTAATGATACCTTTGGGATTCGAAAAAAAACATTAATTTAAAAATTTAAAGGGTTACTTAAATTGGCCAAAATGCTAAGGACATCCCCCCAATAA
>JAMZAV010015066.1:0-13384 GCA_024449915.1 Sweltsa coloradensis | reverse complement strand
TTTAAAGTTGAACAAATGGCAATAATACTTTTAGCCACAAAAAGAATATTTAAAAATACCATTAATTTATTTAATAAATAATTATATAAATTTATTTTCTAAATTAAATACACAACTTGTGGAAAATGGATAACAATGGAACAACGTGGGATAAAGTCGGAAACATTTGAAATCAACTTGGGCAACTATAACTTAGGGTTAGGTGACAGAACACGCTGTAGAATGTAGATTTAATAAAATCCTTAGAGTGTGTACGGGGATACTAAACTTATTAGTAGATCTATGGACAGCAACAAAGGTGTGTTATGATCCTATAGCTCGAAGTGAAATTTTAGGTACTGTGTACGGGTTTGTCTACTAAAATTATTTGCCCAGTGGAAAGACAGCAAAAGGTCTCGTAAAAGTCGTTTTCCAAAGTACTGTATTAAAAAAATCTCCATAATTTTCTCTGAAATAAATTCAGCATAATTATATTTCACGTGGTCAACATACCCATAATGAGTGTGGCAACTGTGTTTCCTGAGTTATAACCATGCGCTTTAGTCTCCCTCTGTGCTCCCTGCCACATGGGACGGACGTGGCCGGCTCGGTGTCCTTGGTCGACTCCCAGCGTATGTACTGCAATCCCCACAGACAGGGCTGTAAAGCGACTGACTATCTGAGGGTCTACCCGCCTAGTGAGTGTGCAAATTTGCCCAACAACGGAAATCTGTAGCGGATGTATACTGGACGTAATACGCAAGCGCGCCAACCAACTTGAAATTGTGCGCACCGTAAACTGGCCTGCATGGCCTTCGCGTTTGCCTCTAGAAATCCGAACAAAAACAGCAAAACACGTACGAGCTGAACTTTTAATTAAGGATGTGGCATTCTTAATCAATCGCGACACGTTTGTAATATTCAAATTCTCTGTTGAGCTTCTTACAAAAATTCCAACCACAATCTTAGCTTCTCTTCGAATAAAATGACCTCTCTCAGTTTTTCGTTTCTGTTTCGATCGTTTTCATCTGCGAATCTGAGTGTAAGCATTACAAATTGGGACGAACGAGAGTCTTTCAGTTGGTGGTTTGAATGGGTTGTTCGCTCCGTGCAGCCTCCCTCCAGCCACCCCACTATCGATCCACCCCTTGCAGCCTAACGCATTACGCCTCCTAGGCCTCGGTAAAGTGGCAAACATCGTAATGATTGTCTTTAGTGACCTTACGCTAATCTCCCCAACTGTTCAGTGACATCCCGCATGTCTCGCGCGAGAGTAGGATATTTAGCGCCTTGAGGGCAGGCAACCCCACCTGCATGTACGCTGAGCGGGACTACCTACAGATTAGGAACTTTCTAAGCAGCACTCGTGCGAGGTTCGATCCTCATTATTTACATGACACCTACCCAGTGTTGTAAAGTAACTGAGTAAAAGTAATTGAGTAAAAGTAATTAGTTACTTTTGAGTAATTGAATTACTATTTCAATTACTTTTATTTTAAGGTAACTGTAACTGTAACTGAATTACTTTTAAAAGTAATTATACTCAGTTTTCAGTTACTTTTTAACAGTTACTTTTGCCAACCATGCTTGTTTACAGTTCAGTAATATAAAATTATAAAATTAATATTTAATTTTTGATGTTTTTTTAATTTTTTTTTGGTACTTTTAGTATGGAAACGAGATTTTTCTGTTGATTTCCTATTTCTGAATTTGTCTTGGTCAACATGACAACAATACACCAAAGCAACTGCTAGTTGCAACGAAAAATTGCAATAGATAAACAATTCCTTTGAATTCTACTAGGCGGCTTCGCGAACGCTTTTTCCAGTCGCGTTGATTGATGAGCTTTTTATTAAATATTTCTGTCCAAAGTTTAAGTTTTTAAGTAAGGATCTCATTACTTTTTCTATGGTTACTTGATATAACTTGTTAATTATATTCTTGTAAAGGCTTATATTAAAACCTTTATTACTATGATTTTGACCAGCATTTTTAATTGTTCTTTCAAGAGGCACTAGGCCTACATCACCATAATCTTAATGTCAATGTAAAAAATGAACGTTGTAGCCCTACCAGTTTGGTCAGAATCGGCCCAAATGTCACGAAATTATCGTATTATGGACCGGGAAAAAAATCTTAAAAGTACGATTTCTATGAGAAATATTTCTTAAAATGTCTCTAAAATCATAACATACATAATTTTAGTAATTTTAAACGTTCCCATAAAGTTTCATCAAGATCGAAGTAGCCGTTGCAAAAAATATCACGAAAAATATCTCATTAAAAATCGAAAAAAGTCGAAAAAAGTACGATAATTAAGCGAGCGAAGCGAGCGTTTCCATTTGACTCTGCCGGAAAAATTTGTCACTCGTTTTTTTTTTTGTTTGTTTGTTTGTTTGTTTGTTTTTTTTGTATGTCTCGCCATAACGTTCGAACGGAGGCTCGGATCGAGTGAAATTTTGACCATCCGCAAGCTTTGTTCTCGATTGAATGCCATTAGTTTTGTGGCAAAATCGTTCAAAAAGTTAAAAAGTTACATTAAAGTTAACCGAAAGTTTTTTTTTTCAAACTCAACGGCGACAAAATCTGAGATAGCCAAATCATTTAGAATGTCCGTCCGGTCACGAATATGTTAATTTTATTTTGATCCGATAAGTAGTGTAGATGGAAATTACATTATAACAAAAGTAACGTTGCCATGGCAACGAAAAGACGCGCGAAGTTTCTAATGCACTGCCACCTAGAAGTAATGAAAATACTTTCGTGGAAGCAGTCTATTAATTGTCAACAAAGAGTTTAAAAAGTTTTCCCAAGGAGTCAAGGTGCTCTAGATGGGGGTGGATTTTAAAGTAAAGATTTAAACACGGGTTTACCCAAATACCTTGGCAATAATAAATAATACTGGAAACGCGAACGTCGTAAATTTTAAAATTTAAAAAAATGTGCAATGTGGGTCTAGCTATAGCACGTGCTCGCTTATCAACGCGTCCAACTGAGCGTTTCCTAGTCATAAGAAATATTTGATCGATTGTACCCAAAAACGTGGCAAGTTTTATTCAGAGATTGTGAAAGTCCGATCAAATTTTCATCAAGATCGCATATGCCGTTTGCCAGTTCGAGCGCGAACAAACAGACAAAAATACAAAAAATAAATAAATAAATAAATAAATAAATAAAAAACATTTGAGACAATTTTTTTGAGGGATCAGTCACTCATCCAATTAGACTAGGAAGCTTCGCAAACGCTGTTTTTAGTCGCGTTTATGGATTATTTGGTTTCACCCTCTATGCTTCTTCGTTTAATAAAAACTATATTTTCTAATTTTGCAATATTTTCACGAACAAGGGTTAGTGGTTGCATCATCTGTATTATTATTATTATTATTATTATTATTATTATTATTATTATTATGATTATCATTATTATTATAATTATTATTAATTATTATGATTATCATTATAATTACAATTATTATTCACAACTAACAAATATGAATTGTTTTGTTCCATAATGAGTAGGCCAATTATGCTTTATTTTGCATTTTCGTTATTTTTTAAAACATCACTAAATGTGCCTTTTCTGTGCGATTAAATTAGGTAAATCTAATAATCAATTCAGGCATGATTGGTAAAGTCAGATAAAGACACTACAAAACACTGACAAAATGGTTGTTTTAGTTTTTTACGTGATTTTTCTGCAATTAATACTAATAAAACGGTTAGCTTTGCTGATTGGGCGGTAAAAAAATGATAAAAAGCTTTATTTCATGATTTCATATTAAAATGGAAAATTTGTCTTTTTGGTGCGGTTTCAATTTGCATTTTTTAATATCATGAGCCATGAAACCGTATGAAAAACATGTTTAGGTATTTTAAAGAAATTTCATTCATTTTGCTGATTGCGAAATCTCTGGATCCCTCATAATGGAGTAGCAGTATGAAGGATGTTAGTCTATAAGCCTGAGTTATAAAATATATAATCAATTGTTTAAAAAACAGTTTGTGTAATTATTTTTAGAAAAAAATCTGTTCGTCATGCTTTTAGTAATGAATTTTTAAGAAGTAACTTAAAAAGTATCTCAGTTGCTTCATACAGTAACTGTAACTCTAACTCAATTACTTTGGCAATAAAGTAACTGTAACTGTAACTGAATAAGTTTTGCAAACAAGTAACTGTAACTGTAACTGAATTACTTTACAAAGGTAACTTTTACAACACTGCACCTACCTAGCTAACACTAACAGCAGTCTGGATCAAGTATTTATGCCAAAACACCGACAGTGGCGGCTCAAGCGTTTAAAACGCGAGACTCTGATTCCGGAGGTAACGGGTTAAAATCCTGCCACCAGCAAGGGAATTGAGTCCAATTTTACATCCGACGGCATCGCTTCACAAATTATCTTAAACAAAAAAATCCCCTCTAGCTAGAAAACCCTAAAGAAGGCTATGCATTGCACCAGGGGTTTTTGGTTTTTTGGATGACGTAGCGGCAAAACGAAGATTTCTTTCACTACACGGGAAAAAAATCCGGAATTTTTTTTTTTTTTCTTTCTTTCTGTATTTTTTTTGTGTCTTTTAACACGTTTTCCGGGCCCTAAACCGGATATCCGTTGCGTTTAAAATTTTCTTTGGGGCCTTGGGGGGGGAAATCTTTTAAAACTTAGAACAAACCCCACTTTTTTTGAGCGCAATGGGGAAAAATTTTTTTCTAAAAAAAAAAACGAAATTTTTAAACGATTTTTTTTTTTTTTTTTAAAAAACTTTTTTCCCGACTTTTAACCCCTACATGTTTTAACCGATTGTATTTTTTTTTTAAACAAAACCCTTAATTTCATAAATTAAGATATTCGTGGGGAAATTTGACCCCGAAATCGAAAAAAAATTTCTCATGAAAATCGAAATTTTACTTTTTTTTTTTCTTTTTTAAAACTATTTTTTTACTAAAACACCTTTATGTTTTAAAACCCTGTTTTAATAATTTTTTAAACAAAACCCTTTATTTTATAAATTTCATATATTTTTTTTGGAAATTTGTCGCAATCAAATTTTCTTATAAAAAATTTCAAATTACGTTTTTTTCCTTTTTTTTTTAAATTAAAATTTAAATTTAAAAAATTTTAAAAATTTTTTAATTTTAATTTTTTTTTTAAATTTTAAATTTTAAATTTTTTAAAAAAAAATCTTCAACTTAGTAATGATTTTTTCACAGAAAAACAAAAAAATCCGCAAAACCACAGGGCAGCTCAATGAAACCAAATTTTAAGCTCATCCCAACAACGCGGCGGGCATTTAAAAGCGTTTTCCTAGTACACGAGAAATTTTAAGGGCCAAAACGAAAATTTGTAACTGTGGAGGTCAAGGGAGTTACAGTTTTCCAAAATCATAAGTCGCCCCATCTAAAAAGGCTAAATTTTAAAATTGGGTTTCCCCTCACTACTTCTCAGCTTTTGGCCTTTTTGCTCTCTTTCTCATTTCTTGTTCTTATGCGCCCAAACCTAGGATTTTGATTCTCATTGTTACAATTTGTTGGGCCCTTTTCTTTTAATGCTTTGTTTTAGCCGTAAACAGCGGGGAAAAGTATTAAATTCTCTTTTCTGCAACAATCCCCTAAAAAATTAAAATCAAAAATCTTTAACCAAAGGAAAGTAAAACCCAAAGAATACTAATTTTATCCATGCTGGGGTATCTTTTAACCTAAACCCAATCCAACAATATTAAATACAAATTGTTTGGGAGACATCGCCAGGGGGCCACTTTTAAAACCCTTTTTCAGTTGACTTAAAAAAAAAACCCTTTTTTTCCTAGGGAGGGGTTTGGGGAAAACAAAAGGAAAAGTTGATGGCCGATTCCAATATTTCCTAGGAAAAATTTTATTTTTTTTTTTTAAATTTTATAGGCAAATGCAAATTTTATAAAATTAGAAAAAAAATAACTGTCCTTTTTTTGTCGTAACGTTACCCTTTTCCCGCGTCTATTTGGGCAAAATTTGGGTTTGTTAAAAGGGGAAACCACTTTCAAACGCGGGGTTTAAAAAGAAATACACTGAGGTAGCCTTTTTCTCAATTTGGGGTGTAAAAAAAGTCGCCTGGCAGTTTGGTTTAACCTAAAAAGGGGGGTTTTGAAATTAGTACATTCCGGCATCGAACTCTTCAACTTAGCTCTTGTAACTGAAACCAGTTATATGACTCAGTGGGTAGACAAAATACAATGTGTTTAATTTATTTATTGGTTGTTATAATAAAACCCAGTTAATTGTTGTTTCAATAGAACAATCGAGTGATTGGTTAGTGTAGGGGCTACACAAGCTGCCAAGAGTTCGTTGTGACGCCCTGTGAAATAAGCCTACGTACAGAGTCAGTTTTCCCTCTTTGATAGGACATCGAGCTACGATTCCAACTATATGCTATAAAAATGTTTCCCTCGTGTTTTGTAATTTTTCACGTAGGGCTCTATATCTAAAATCAATCGGTAAAATTTTAATCAAAGGGTTTCTACTGCAATGTTGCCTGTCACATTTTCCCCATACGTTTATATTACCGTAGACTCAGCCTTTCCAAGGTGGCTCAAATGTGACGAACCTATAATCAAAAATAGAACGCCATTTAATTTTTAGCATGAGATGCTCATTTCCCACTTACCTTAACATTGTTGTCTGGGAATGGTGTTGGTGACATGCTTTCTCTGTTCTGTTTGTATGTGGGAGTACATTCATTCACCCCATCTTATAAGATCGTGCAGTGTAGTGAGTATAAGGGACGATTGCTTCTACGTCTCATAATTTGTATGAGGGAAGGTGATAAAATTAAATGACGGGACAGAATTTCTTTTAATTAGCTAGTTTCAGTTCACCTTCTCTTACTCTCCTATAATAGAGCGGAGTTTTGAGAAATTTAGGGGACCTTATATTCGCATATTCCGCATATTCCTTTCCAGAGTTTCTACTTTATTTATCCACCTCTGCATCCAGAAACACCATTTAAATAAAGTTGTTTTTTACTCAAACACACTCTTGGTTTCCCTATACGTTTCCCTATACGTTGGTTTTGAAACATACAGTCGATCGCAACTAAAGAATAGTCCGCAGGTGTACGATATTTTTCCCTCGCGTCGAGCGAGTAGAAAGGTCTAATAATTATTTTTTCCGAATAAAAAATAAATATCTGGGAGTGGGCTACAGACCAAGTATTATTGTTTGCATTTGACTGTGTGAACCACAAGAGTCGACGGTCCATTACATAATGGTATTCTCCTGCCCACTCACTCACCCAAGGCACAGTGGAGGTGGAAGGTGAGGGGAAAAGGCCGTACACCTGCAAACTATTCTTTTCTTGCAATCGTCTATAGATCTTGGTATCTTTCAGTTATCGATGGCACATCTGTTAGGATTCAATCAATGCTAACAATGTATGTATCTGTGAAGGACGGGAACGCTCTTTCAGGGTTATTTCATGATAATTAAGGTTTTTAAAGAACATGAGAGAACATGAATACACTGCTGGTCAAGGGGATGTTGTGAACCACAGTGGGTAGAATCTTCACTAGGCGAATCTTGAGCTAGTAATGGACCGAGGTGCTTGACGACTAGGAGTATAATAATATGGGGACATGCCAAATATCCTCTACCCTTCCCCCATAATATAAATAGATAAACGTTGTACCAGGACCACACATTCCAAATAGAAAACATGCACTCACTTTGGTTTCGTCAGTCGTAAAAATACACTATATAAAATCCCCGTAAGTTTTTAATTTTTTTTTATACACACAAAAAACCCCTAGACTATTACTTTCGTTATCTGGAAACAAATAATAACTTGATTGTGTATATTCAAAACATTATTTTTTGATGTTGATAAGTAAGTTCCTGAATGTTTCGAACAGATGTTTTCATATTGCGTGAGACTCGAGGAGAGCTTGTTTGGGGGAAACGATATAAGGAAGGTGAGAAACATGCGCCCCGGAAAAAAAGAAAACGAACGTGTTTAAATTTCGCGATGTGATGACGTGTAGACCCACTTGGGTCTGTAGTTATAATTTAACGAATTCAAGAAATAAAAATGGGTTGATGTTCAATGATTATTGTAAAGAGAAACGATGGAAAAATTTGGAACTTGTACAGTGTACCCCATCGCCCAAAAAGTAAATAAATTTGGGGATACAGTCGATCTTTCATTAACTAAGTGTCGTGGCACGTGCATGTTACGTGACATTTGACGTACGTTCATTACGGAGGAATGACCAGGATTAGCAGGGAGGTTCGACAGGGGGAAATTGATCACAACTTATTAAAACATGATGTAAGAACTTTTGAGTTGTCTTGAAATTCTTACATTTGCATCTTGCCTTGTACTGGATCGAATCCACGTCCTCGATTCACAACACCACATAGAGTGGACGTAATCGCAGGGGGCCCAAAAATACACAAAATTTGAAATTGTCTAGAATTACTAACCGTTTTCCAAGGGAACTAAATTTACAGAAATTCAACCTGGAGCATATTCTGTCTTTTATGTGGGGGGAAATTTTAGGGTTTTACCCTATATTTCATATTTTAGTTTTTTTCTGTGCGAGTAAAAAATTAATGACATATGTTTTCGACCCTTTTTGTAAAAATTATTACGCAACACTTGTCTGTTTAAAAAGAATTATTTCTACAAAAAAGTAAACACTGGTATGGTATACTTAAATTACTTTTTAATTTTAAATTTATTTTTTTTTTTCCTTTAAATTTTTATATTGCACAACCATCTCATGCAGTACCTACATTCTGGAAAGTATTTATAATTATTTTAATCAAGTTAGTTTTCTGAGTTGAGTTAAAATTTTTTTGGTAACATTATAAAACATTGGGGGGGTTACTGCTCAGTCGACACGGGTATATCAAGACCATTGGGCTGGTTCATGCGTCCAACTGCATGACGGAAATTATAGGCCACTGGTCCACCACACACGCAGACGGACATGTGGTTTTGCATCCCAAAGACGCGGAAACAAAAAAAAACCCCAAAAAAGATGGAAAACTAAAGGCGAATGTTTATTATCTTCTTTTGGGGAAAGTTCGAGGAAAAAAAGTTGCTTTTCTTTCCCAATCACTTTTTTGCTCGCAGCCCAATGAGTCCCTCAAATCTTGCCCAAATTCTGGGTAAAGACCTTTTCGAAGAGGTACCTAGTTGATTTTCGTAAACCCAAAACTAAAAAACTTGAGTAATAAAAAAAAGATTTTTAAAGATATTGAGATTGTATAGATAAAAAAATACGACAAATTAAACTATTTATTTTCTTGACTTGTCTTTTCAGCTTATAATGTATTATTCTATGTTGCGATTTATTTCGCGATGTAAAAGGCCAGTGTAGGCCCACACTGTAAATTTGTGTTCCCTTGTTTTTGGAATAGCGAAGAGAGGGTTTTCATTAATTAATGCTAGGAAAGACGTAAACTGGTTTTCTTGGGGGTCATTTTTGTTAGTAGAGGTAACAAAATACATTTTTAGGGAGAAAAATGATAAGAACCCGGGGTAGTTATCGCCATTCCGTTTTGTTCAACACCTTGCCCATATCAGTAGGTTCGACTAAGCGATGTAACAGTGCATAAAAGGCGTCCGTACGTAAACGCGAGAAATTAATCTGATTGAGCGCTGGAGGGACGGCACTGACGTTGACGACGCTGTCGCGTTGTTGTCGCCGTCGGGGGGGCGATTGTTGCTGGCGGCCTATCAGCCCCCCTGTGGGGGTTTGGTCTTCGCTTTTCCTGCTTTTATTTTTAAAATGTCTTGCATTGACAATCGAAAGACACGTTTATTGTTTGTTATTTGTGGGGTACTAGTACTATTAATATCTATGTTTTAATTATAATACCCAAATTAAAATTTGCGATAAGAAACCAGTGATTTTTAAAGTGGACAGTGAGCTAAAAGTACCATTTTCGCGAGCTAACGGAAAAATATTTTTTGTTATATGTAAAATAGGGGCCTTTCATTCATAACGCTAGGATTACAGAATACAGCAAATTTATGATCGTTATATAGCCTTCCAACATGGTGGGTATATTCTTTCTACACGTGTACAAATCTGATCCAAATTAGTCTATATTTTTACAAAAAAAACCCCTGTAAACTAATTATTTTTTAGGGCCCAAAAAAAAAAATTAAAAATTTTAATATGTAATTTAGAAATGGGTTTATTTGAAGTTACGTGAAAATGCTGAACATATTTATTGGATAACTGATAAAAAAATTATAAATCAACGACAATATAAAAAATATCCAATGAAAATAAAGGCATGCATATCATATCAGGGATAAATGTAGTGTATGATTTGTGAATACCTTGTCTTTCGTAGTAAGAGTCGTCGGGATCGCGATGCTGCATCATTCGTGGAGATAGAAAACCCTCTTTAGTTTGCTGAAACCGCAAAAAGGTATTATTGCTCAAAAAGCGTGGGTGCTGCGTTGCGTTGGCATTTGGTTTTCTTCATAAATACAATCGTTTTTTAAAATAGTGTGTTAATGAGTGCTGCAGCCTCCAAGAAAGGCACATCATTCAAATATCATTACAATTACATTATCTTCGAATTTTGGCTTCTGATACTTTTTGATCTCTTTTTTAGCAAGTTTTTTGGAAAAACTTTTCAAAATTTTATTATACTAAAAACCTAAAAAATTTTTTTTTTTTCTTTTTAAATTTTTTGAATGTTTGGGGTTTGGATTTTTTTGGGGAAAAAACCTAAAAAAAAAAAAAAATTTTTTTTCAACTTTTCTTTCAAAAGGTACTACATCACCAAAACCTTAAGTCCATGTGAAATCTAAACGTTGTAGCCCCACCCTTTTTGGTCAGAATCGGCCCAAATTTCGAAAAATACGTACTAAAAATTGAAAAAAATAAAAAACCTTTATTTTAGGGATTTAGCAAACTTTTTCAACTTTTTTTTTCTAAGGTACTACATCACCAAAATCTTAATGTCCATGTGAAATATGAACGTTGTACCCCCTCCCTTTGGTCAGAATCGGCCCAAATGTGACAAAAAATATCGCAAAAAAATCGAAAAAAATCGTAAAGTACGATATTCATGAGAAATTTTTCTTCGTTTGCCCCCAAAAAAACAAAAAAACTCTAATTTTTCAGAGAAAAAAAAAGGCCCTCAAATTTTTTTAAGAGTTTCCCTTTTTTGCCCGGGAAACGCTAACAAAAGAAAAAATAAAAAAAAAAAAAAAATGGACAAATTTTTTTGGGGGTAATGGAAATTTAAGTTTTCGCTTGCCGACGCTCCCCCTCCAATTATTTTTATAAAAATATAAACTTTTATTTTATATACTCTAAAATTTTTTTCCCCAAATAATTTAAACCAAATAATTTCAAATCCAAATTCATTTTTATTTTGCCCGGTTTTGTCAGCTTTGTTGTGTACCTTTTGGGCAGAAAAATTTTTCCCCTAAATGTCAATTTTATTTTTTTATATCCCAAAAAAATTAAACCTACTTTTTTCAAAAACCCGATACGCCCCGGAAAATACGTACAAATTATTGTCCTGATAATGACACTGAAAATGTTTCAATCATTTCCATATCGTTGTTCCCTCAGGTGGTTGGAAAAATAGTGAAGCTTGACAGCTCCTATTCAAAAGGATGGAGGGTGTAGGTTTCTCAAAAAAGGTTTTTTTTGCAAATATAAATTGTTAAAATCATTAAATTTCCCAATGATGACGGACACGCATGGGGAAAAAGTGGATTTTGTACACTACAAAATGCGTCTATGATTCGGAGATCCCATGACAGGAAGGGGGGGGGGGGGACATTGAGACTTTTCGTTTGTCAAAAATCAAAACGTTTCTTAATTTTTTCTCTAAATTCATAATTGCTTTTGTTTGTTCGAATTACTACACAATTAAATCGTGGGTTTTCCACAGTAGGGTACTTATCAGTTAATCAGTTTACCAAATGTGACCCACTTCAGTTTATCTTACTATAGTACCGTTCTTAGGCATTTGATTATGATGATAATTGAGATACGAAAAAAATCAATGTGTGGGTTGTACGTCTTGTGGGTTTGCGTCGCTGCTTTGAAGTGGAAACCCGGCTCCAGGGTTCGAATCCCGCTAAGCAGAAGTTTTTTAAAAGCTGATTTGGACAATGTCCATCAGTTCTTGGCTCAGGAATTTGTAATCGGTGACTTGGACGTCTTTGCAACGAGGCACCAATAAATTTAAAGGTTGTTTCCCATCAGCCTTGTTTTATTTTTGTTGTCCGCGAGTGGAATGTGTCCAACTTGATTAATCGGTGTTTTTACTTAAATATTCGATCTCTAGTGGTTATTTTTCGTTTCAAGGTGTCGGGCCCCACAGGGTTTGGTTTGGGCATCTTTTAAATTTAATGTCCCCCACGAAAATTAGTTCTGTGGGTGCGAAGTTCTTTATGTTATTTAAATGGCTTTCCCCCTCTCCCCATAGCCTGCTGGGATTGGGAAATGCACTGCGCTCTGAAAATTCTCGTAATGCACGTCCGTGTTTTCTCCCTTTAAGCCTCCATGTGAGTAGAGATCAACATGTTCCGCAGCTTGTTGAAGTCGCGGCTCGGGGGTTCCCACTGAGGGAAAAACAGTAAATACAACATTGGAGATTGAGGTGCGGGGTTTTAGGTACACTTTGCTTAGATTTAGGTGCGGGGTTTCAGGTACACTTTGCTTTTATTTAGGCGGGGTTTCAGGGCACTTTTTCTTTGATTGAGGGCGGGGTTTTTGGGACACTTGGGTTAGATTTAGGGGCGGGGTTTTAGGTTTTCACTTTTTCTTAGATGAGGGGCGGGGGACAGGTACACTTTGTTAGATTGAGGAAGGAATTTTCCCGTGCACTTTGCTTAGATTGAGATGGAGGTTTCGGTACACTTTGCTTAGGGGTTTTAGTAAAAAATACTTGCTTTTAGGGGCGGAGTTTAGTTTTAAACCGCTTGTGGGTCGAAGGTCGGCTTTCCTTTGCACGTTGTTTTGATTGAGGGTCGGGCATTTTCCCTTTTCATTTAACCTTCGATTTAGGGGATCCTTTTTTACACTTTGTAACAAAAAAGGGTGGTAAATTTTAATACAATCCCGAAATTTAAAAACCCCCCCTGGATTTCTGGGTTGAATTTAAAAAGAACAATTCCACCCACGAGAGTGTTTTCCCCACATCCAAATCGAGAAATATATCCTCGCTCATACCTGCGTAGGGAAGACTTATAAATATGTTTGTGGTCAATTCAACAGCAACAGTTTTTCGATGCTTTTTTTGGTTTCATCCATTCAAGTTCTATAATGTCGACAAAACAGAAGTTAAAAAGTTACCCTCATGTGGTCTATTTTGGTAAGGCGTCCACCTGGAAAGTGGGGGGCTCGGGTTCGTACCCCGTCGGAGGTTTGGGATTTTTTGAAAAAAAA
>JAMZAV010015065.1:0-13221 GCA_024449915.1 Sweltsa coloradensis | reverse complement strand
TAAAAATGTAAAATAGAATTGAACAGATATGGGCCATTATATGATAACTGGTTACGTGTATAATAATAATAATATAATAATAATAATATAATAATAATAATAATAATACTAATAATAATAATAATAATAATAATACTACTAATAATAATAATAATAATAATTCAATTCAATTCAATTCAATTTATTTGATTAAACACACACAATACATTTAACAATATCAAACAAGCAAGTTGCCTTCATGAGCAGACTGCTCGTGTGAAGGACTGCTTCACATAATAACATTTTAATTGTGCCAGCCGCCACGGTAAATATTAATGAACTATACATCATTAAAACCTTAACAAAATAATTAACCAATTAACTAAATAAATAAAATTAAAAATACAATGTATAATTAAAAATTCATGATAATCAGTTTTAAATGTAACCAATTCAATAAAACATTTCAATAAAACAACGAACAAGTAGGCCTTCATACATAATCTTAATATTAAAGGTAAAAGCAATTTTAAAATGGGAAATAATTCACCTCTCTTTTACTGCATTTTCTGCAAGTTTTTTAAAATGAACATATTTCATACATGGTTTAAACTCTGGAATCTTGCATAAAATAGAATTGAACAGATATGGGCCATTATATGATAACTGGTTACGTGTATTTGTTAATCTAAAGTCAGGTACGGTTAAACGTAGCACTGATGAATTTCTAGTATTGACAACACTATTCACAAAGTCATGGTTACTAAGATTTTTTTTTTTTTTTTTTTTTTATTGAAATACATATCTCTTATACATTTTTTTATCAAACAAGTTCGGCCATCCACAAGCTGTACAGGACAGCTTAACTGTGGAACATGTTACATTAAAGAAATCATGCATGTGAAATAATGATTTTTAACTAATTCAATATTTCAAAATTCTAGCAATACAATAATAAGTGAAGTAACAGTAAGTATCAGTAAGCAGTGAATGACTCAGCGTGTAATAAAAAATAAAATAAAAATAAAAATACATACCACTAAAATAAAAGATTAAAATAGTAGATAAAAACAAGTAATTAATGTGCAAATTAAATACTTATACTAGCCAAAAACATTTTTGTGAAGCAACATTTTGCAGATAATACAGTGAATAACATTGAATAGAACAGATCTAGAACCGTGAAAAATTATAGTGCTTATTCATGTACATTAAATTATGAAACACTTATGTATAACAAATACACAACAACCCTAACTGTACTGCATATTTCGTAATAATAATGCCTTTAGCTCTCTTTTGATTTCATAAAAAGTCTCTAAATCTCTGATGTTCTTTGGAATACTATTAAAAAAGAAAGGTATAGTGTAGCTAAGTGTTCTTTTACCATAATTAAAAATAATAATAATAATAATAATAATAATAATAATAATAATAATAATAATAATAATAATAATAATAATAATAATAATAATAATAATAATAATAATAATAATAAATTTAAATTAAATTTAATTTAAATTTCTAAACTAAGAATGATACTTCGAGATTTCGAGACAGCTTCCATCCTGACATGGTTTTCGTGGTTTCCCATAGTCCGAAGAGCAAATGCTAGGATGGCGACGAGAAATCGGCCACGACCGTACACAGCAGAAAGAAAACATCATCTACAAACAATATTACAATTTATAAATGACTTATTTTAGAGTTAAGACAAAAGTAATAATGTATGTAATAGGTACACATGGAAGTACTTGACGAAGTCCGTACAACATGTTAGCTCCGGTTATAACCGAGTTTGTATGAAATACATCCAATAAAATAATAATAATAATAAAATAATAATAATAATAATAATAATAATAATAATATAATAATAATAATAATAATAATAATAATAATAATAATAATAATAACAATAATAATATATAATAATAATAATAATAATAATTTTTTTTTTATTTTTTTTATTATTATTATATAATAATATTATATAATAATATTACATGCATTTTTTTACAAAAAAAACAATTTGACATCGTTGTCCACAAAGCCACATAGCGACTTGTCTGTGGATTATGAAACATATTATATTGTACATGGATCAGACAGACTTAATTAATTTTAATTTTATTACACAAATAATGTTCATAGGCTAAATTAAAAACTGAAATAAATAATTATACAACAACGAGAATACGACTTTACAATACTGAAATATACTAATTGAATTTGATATGACAGGCGAGAACATTCTTACATGATAAAAATCGCGACTGTATAACAAAGAAATAGTTTTTAAATTAATCAAATTAAAATGATTTATTTGTTAATCAATAGGCCTATCAATGGAACAAAGTAAGTAAATTTTAAGTTTATTTTTAACCTCACTATACGATTGCAAATCTTTCATATCCTCTGGTAATTGATTAAACGTATGCGGAAAGGAATACTCAAGAGTTCTCTGGCTAGTTTTTAACATAAATCTTGTATTATATTGATGCTCATTGCGTGAATTTTTGTAGATGTCACTAAAATAATATTTAACCAAAAGGCGAAATCGATACAGTAAAGAAACAGGCAATAAAAGCAATATGTGTACAAGTCATGTGTATGGAAAAACGATTGAGTTTTTAATTTCAGGATAATGAGTTTTAAATTTTTTTTGCAACACTTGAATGGGTTTTAAGTGAATGTTACTCGCATTGCCCCATGCTAATAGACCATCAGAAATTATTGATTCTGCCAAGGAGATATAAACAGTTCGCAAGGTAGTATAAGGCAAAATATATTTTAATTTATATAATTGAAATGCGCAACTTCTAAGCTTTTTGCAAAACTGAATCAATGTGAGGCTTCCAACTAAAATATTTATCTACTATCAACCCCTAGATACACGTGAGTATCAACACACTCGATCTCCTCAACACATTCACAATATCACCACACTATTACTAGTATGCAAACACTCATTGGAATGACTTATTATTGAATGCTATCCGAACGTGAAATCATTAAAAGGCGAGCAAATGTGTACAACTTTAGTTTTAATTGAATTCAGGGTTAATTCACAATCGTGAGCATAACACGCCAAGCTCCTGAAATCTGCGTTAAGGTTTTGTTTCTGCAACTTTTAAAATCTTATGAACAGAGATTAGAGCAGGCGTCGTCGGCGAACATTAGTATAACGCAGTGCTTAATATATTTACAAATTTCGTTTACGTAGATCAAATAAGAAATTGGTCCCAAAATTGAGCCTTGCGCTACACCAGTATTAGATTCTTTCCGTAGCTGTAAGAATCCCCTATTTTAACCACAATCTTCCTACTTTTAAGGTAGCTTCTAAACCAGTTTCAACATATTACCACGTATTCCAATATTTTCAAAACATTCCAAAAGTTTCTCATGGTTCAACGTATCAAAACGCTTCTTAAAATCTATAAACATAGCTAACACGTGGAAGTTGTCATTTAATTTGAATTTATCAAATTTGAAAAGCGCACAAGGAGATCGGAAGTGCTTTTACCTTTTTGAAAACCATATTGCTCTTTATTAATGATATTAAACTTTTCAAGAATTTTTTGTTAATTGATCTGAAAATAAAATCGTTCCATAATTTTTTTCTATGACCGGGTAATAATAATAATAATAATAATAATAATAATAATAATAATAATAATAATATAATATAATAATAATAATAATAAAAAAATAATAATAATAATAATAATTATTATTATAATAATATAATAATAATAATTGTATTGAGTATTGAGAACCGCGAGCAGGATTGAAAAACCGCGAGCAGGATGAGGAATTGAGAACCGCGACAGATGAGGAATTGAAAACCGCGAGCAGGATGAGGATTTAAAACCGCGAGCAGGATGAGGAATTGAAAAACCGCGAGCAGGGAGGAATTGAGAACCGCGAGCAGGATGAGGAATTGAGAACCGCGAGCAGGATGAGGATAATGAAGATGATGTAGGTTCATTGGAAAACTCTCACAATGAAGTCCAGGCACAAATAGAACCCACATAGAACCACAAATACCCCAACGACACTTGATTCAGCCACTCAGAAGTGATTAGTACATTGCAGAAAGAACTCCAACTTAAATTTGATGACGCCAGACAAAAGTTTGCGGTAATTGGTCCTACAGAAAGACCACAAATCCCAAAAAATTTAGAAATTCATTACATAATAGAAACCATTGTCAACGAAATGAATAATGTGTTGGAAAAAACGATGGGAACAAAATATGCAATCTAAGTTTGGGACATTACATACATTTGTTTACTGTGGTGCGGTTGCAGTAATATGGCAATTAGGAATGAAGTTAAGAGAAACTACTGATAACACTGTACGAGGAGTTAGGAAAAAGTCGAAGTGGGAACAAAGGTTAGTGGCCAGAATTGAGTGTCTCAGAAGAGATCTCGGACGTTTAACACAATACTCTTATGGTAAAAGGGCTAAAAATTTAATGCGCCATGTAAATAGTATATTTCGTAGAATGATAATTCACACTAGGCACGAAAATGAGAATGTGTCTTTAATTGATTACACGGACACATTAAAACAAAAGCTTGGTGCGCTTTTAAAGATACTGAAAAGGTACAGGTTATGTACAAGTAGAAAACAACAAAATGAAAAGTTTCAGCGCAATGAAAAGTATTTCTATCGACCAGTTACAAAATGGACTTACACCATTGATAACGGTAAACAAACCCCAGAGCAAGATATAACAAATTTCTGTCAGATATCTGGAGTAGACTGTAGAGCACAAGAGAAATGCAGCATGGATTGTCGAAGAAACCCAAGATATGGAGCAAGTTAATGAAATGCCTTTTAATAGCATTTCTCTCGAAGAACTGAATCTAGTATTACATGGAGCACATAAAGGAAAACTCCCGGAGTTGATAACATCCATAACTTTTGGTTATAAAGATTCCAAACCCGTTTGCATGAAGATCTAGCAAAATATTTTACAGCATTAGTGAAAGGAGATGAAGCCACCCCTTTATTTTTTACAAAACAAAAACAACAAAACAACAACCACTGCCACAACAAAAAAAAACACCCAGCGAAAACAGCCATCAAGGAAGTCAAGATGTTTCTAGTTTTTGGGACAATGCAATCAGAGCAAAAGAAAAAGCAAAAGAATTAACAAAAAAAAATCTAAAAATGTAAAGTTTTTCGTTTTGCCTCAGATGATGATCCGCAAAAGAAGGGAAAACGTCGGGGAAATTTTAAAAAAAAACGAACACGCGAAATGCCCTTTTAAAAATTTGATTTCCTAAAAAATAATAAATTAAAAAATAATAATAATAATAAAAAATAATAAAAATAATAATAATAATAAAAATAATAAAATAATTTACTTTTTAAATTTTAAATAATAAAAATTTGCAATTTGCAGAATCGGGGAAGATTGAAGTCTTTAAATTGGGTAAAAATGAGAAAAGATTTATCAAAACGAAAAGCCCAAAGGAGGGTTTGAGAAAGCGAAGACCTCATCACCCCCCTAAAAATTGAGGAATCTTTGGAAAAGGGGTTTTTTTAATTTTTTTAAAAGGCTTTTAAATTTATAAACAAAAAACAAATAATAGGTGATTTTTGAAAGATAGTAGAAAAATTTTATCTGGGAAAAAGGGAAAGTAGGGAAAACAGACAATGGAAGTTTCTGCGGTAAAATTCACTTCAAAACCACCAAGTTTGGAAAAATGAGGCAGCGCATAAAGGACAGAAGATATGAACATGGGGTGATGCGTAGCTTTTTTTAGGGTAACGTTTTAGAGATGTTTATTAGGTTTTATTAGCTCCATAGGATTTTATACTTTAAAAACCCCCATTGTTAGAAGTAAGTGCGCAGAGAATAGCCGAAACAAAAAAAATTTAAAGTTAAAAATAAAATTTTTAAAAGTAAACATAAAAACTAGAAAAGACGCAAAGTAAAAGACGAACTAAAAGCACACCCAAGTGAAACGGCGTAATCGACAGAGGGAAACCCGAAGAAAAAGGCCCATTTGTTTACCAGAAACTGAATTTCCAGAATTACGTCAGCCATACCTCCCTACAACTTCCAAAACAAACCATTTATCCCAAAAAATTCCAGACCAACCAAAACGCCAGAAATACCAGAAGTCCGGGGAACCCTCCCAAAGAACGCCGGACCAAACCGAAACTACCAGCCCTACCAAAAAGTCCAAACCTAGAAATGCCAAACCATTCAAAAAAAAATCAAGACCCCCAGAACAAATGGGAGATCAAACACAAGGGTAGTTTGAAAAAAGCATTGAAAATACCCCCTGACATTACCCCATCTAAAAGAATATCCTCGTTTTAGCATTTGAACAGCCATGTCAGATTTTACGCACGAAAACCAAAACCAAAAGCCCATACATCCCCAAAACCCCAAGCTTTAAAAGGGAAAATGAAGACAGCGGTAAATAATAAAACACACATATTTTATCAGCATACACACAAGACGAACTATCTTTTGCAGACGTTTTTACTGGCAGCTGTAGCGGTGTTTAGATACTTGGGTTTAAAAGGGGAAAATTGACCTCATCAAAGACAAAACCCAAAGAGAAGAAAATTCCAAAATTTGGGAACACCCACTAATTGGGAAAACGATGGGGTTTAGGAAAGAACGGTAGAGGAAAAATTTGCAAGGGGTTTAATCGATCAAAAAATGTGGTACTCTACTCCCCAAAATATTTTGAAAGAATAAAGGGTTTCACAAAAAAAACATGAAAAAATAAACAAATTCATTCCCAAAATTTTGGTTTACATTTTAAACAAAAAGAAAAGTGCTCTTGTAAAAATTTTTAAAAAGATTTTTAGAGAAGTATCTTTGAAAAGAAAAAACCCGGGAAAGTTCAAAAAAAAGGGAAAAAAACATTTTTACAAAAAACTATTATTTACCGAAGAAAAAAAAAAGGAAAAGGAACACCAACTAAGACGGGGGATAGAAGAGTTTTGGGTAGGAATTTTGGGAAAACCCGGGTAAAACAAAAACCCAGGAGCACAATGGTTTCAAGACGAAAAAGCTAGGAGGGGAGAAAATTTAAGGAGTGAGATTCGGGGGATAACTTTTTTGATGAATTAAAAGTCGAAAATGGGGGTCCCACAAATGCTGGAAAAAGAAACCGGGTAATGTAATATTAAAAATTTTTTGGGATAAGAAATTAAATACAAATTACGATAAAAATTTTGGGAAAATTTTCTAACGGGGTTTTATAAATGGAGTTAAAGAAATCCCCGAATCTTTACGGAAGGGGGAAAACCTTTCTAAAAACCGAAAGAAAATGACCGAAAACCGAGAAAATATCGGCCAATTAATTTTCCCCAAAACTTTTATATAAAATTTTGCCTTCAGCATAACAAATAAAGTATATAAGAAATTGGAAGGAATAAATATAGGGGCCGGGGAAAAAAAAAAATTGTAAGAACTCGCAGGGATGTAAAAAAAAAACAACTAATTATCGACTTACTGTAATGATCCAGGAAACACAAAAAGTAAGGAATATTCCCCGAAAAATAAGACTACAAGAAAGCATGACTCAACACAAACAAACGGCTTTTTCAGTTTTTACAAAATATAAAAAAATCAACCCAGTAATTGTAACTTTTTGAAACAGTAATAAAAGACAGGAGAACAACACTAAAATAAATATGAAAAACCAGCAGTAACTACAGATCCAATCCAAATTAAAAGTGGATTTTTTCCCAAGGGAATCATTTAAAGGGATTTTGGGTTTTTTCTGTCATTAAACCCCCGTCGAAAGCCCAACGAATCAAACAAGGAAATTTTAAAAAAAGGACAATAAAAATTTTTCACCCCAATTTTTCCCCCCTTTTTCATGGAGATCCCAAATTATGTGCATCAAATTTTTTCAAAAAAACAGTTTTTTCAATTCATTTGAATTTTTGTCAAGATTATGCATGGAGTTTGGAGTAAAAACAAGTGTAAGGGCGTTTCATATCGAAAAGGGGAAGGTTACGCAGGCAGAAGAGTTCCCCGCTAGAGAGGGAAAAAAGGAGGGAAATAATGGATGATAACCCAAGGGATTTCACATTTTTTGGATTTTCCCCCAAGGGGGTGCCCGAATTGAACAAAAATTTAAAGAAAGAAAAAAATTTATAGATAAATACAAGAAACGACTGAAAAACCATCCCCCAAGACGCAACTAAACGGTAAAAGCAAGATAAAAGCAATAAATACATATGCTATACCAGTACTGACATATTCATTCGGAATCATTAAATTTGGGCGCGACAGAAAAACCCCGCGTTTTGGGAAAAATTTAAAATCGTACACACTTATTTAAAAACAGAAGCCTCATCCTAAAAACCCGGAATAGAGAGATTGAAACTTCCCAAAAAGAAAAAGAAAGGGCGAGGCCTAATTTTATGGAAAACTTTTTTTATAAACAACTAGGGCATTTTTAAAAAAATTTTTTTCAAAGAGCAAAAAAACAGCAGCATAGGCTTTGGTGCTAGCTGAAAAAATCATTAATCCCCTCAAACTAGCAAAAGAAAAAGTCAATCTACAAGGTTGGGAAAATCAAAAACTGACCTTTCCCCAAAAAAAATTACCTCCCGCAAAAAAAGACCCCAAACAAGAGACATTAAAGAGGGAATAAAAAAGGTCCCGAAAGAATTTAAAACATCAAATAGGTGGTTAAAAAACGTGGGGGAAAATTTTGGGGAAAAAAGAAGGTTTTTTGTTGGGTATTCAAGACAGAGTGATTTCAACGAAAAATTATAAAAAAACATTATAAAGAGCGACAGTAAAAAGATCAAGTAGAAAAAAAGTAGTTTTTAAGGGGGGTGAAAACAATCGAACAAATTTATACCCGGGTGCCCGGGCACTATGTTTTAAAACGGGGTTACCCCAAGACAAACAAGTAGCTAAAAATTGTTCACCAAAAAAAATAGCCCAAACAAGTACAAAATCATTGGGGTAACACACACCTTTCTACAAAAAAACAAAACCCCCAGAAAGTACAGATAGCAAAGAATTTAAATTATATTACGGGCCGCCCCCAGGGTTTTAAAAGAACCCAAAAATACATACAAACCCGACCGGATATTTAAATTATAATTTACAAGAAGAAACAAGGGAAAAAAACCCCATTGACGTTGCTGTCCCAAAATGCCATAAAGCGAGGGCTAATGAAAGAAAAAAATGGCCCAAAATAGTGAATTTCAATTGAGTCAAGAAGAGGGGGAGACAGAAAAAGGTTAAACAAACCCCTACGTGATATCGGTAATTGGGATCATACCGAAGAAGCACAGAAAGCAAATTTTAAACAAAATAGATCTTCCACCCAATGTTTTCATCGAGATCAAAAGGGAGTCAATACCACAAAAGTGTTTGAAAAGTTTTGTCAAAATTTTTAAATAGGAAAACGCTTTAAATCCCCCCGGCCCCCTTGTTTGGGTGAGCGTAATTGGTGAATTGAGCTGCCATTTTTTTGCCCGGTTTTTGGTTTTTCTGTGGAAAAAATCAGAACTTTGTTGAAATTTTTTTTTTTAAAATTAAAACAAAATAAATAAAAAATTTAAATTTTTTTTAAAATTTAAACGTTAATTTTTAAAAAAGGGGAAAAAAAAGTAATAGGGAAATTTTTTTTTTTTTTTTTTTAAGAAATTTAATTTTTCGATTGCGCCCCCAAATTTTACACGAAAATATTTAATTTTAAAAATTTAAGGGTTTTGTGAAAAAATCATTATAAGGATAAAGAAATTGTAGGTGTTATAAGTAGAAGAAATTAAAAAAATCGTTTAAAAACGCGATTTTCCCTGAGGGAAAAAATTTTTTGATTACGCTCAAATTTTACACGAAAATTTTCCCAATTATAAAAATTAAAGGGGGTGTGAAAAAAACAAATTCCCAAACGGATTAAAAAAAGTAGGGGTTATTTAAATCGAAGAAAATTTTTTAAAAAACCCCCAAAAAAAAAAACTTAAAATTCGATTTTCATGAAAAATTAAATTTTTTTGATTTTCGCCCCAAAAAAGTGGCAGTTCTTTGTTTTAGAGTTTCCCAAGGCCTCCATAAAAAAACATCGAATCGGGGGTTCGGTTTTTGCCGGAACGTTGTTAACAGACAACAAAAATACAGAAAAAAAAAAAAAAAAAAAAAAAAAAAAACATTTCCGGATTTTTTTTCCCGGTAGTGAAATGGAATTTCGCTTCGCTCGCTACGCTCGCTACCCCCCACCCAAAAAAAATGATATTCGAGACCGAGACAGCTTCCATCCCCGACCCTGGGTTCGGGTTTTCCATAGTCCCAAAAGCAAATGCTAGGATGGCGGGCGAGGAAAACGGGCCCCGGGCCGTACACAGCAGAAAGAAAAAATCATTACAAAAATTATTTTAAAAGACTTTTTTTAGTTAGAGTTAAGACAAAGTAATAAGGTTTGGAGTAATTAGATACACATGGAAGTACTTTACGTTTAAATTTCCCCCCAAAGGGTTTGCTCCGGGTTTTTACCGAGTTTTTAGAAAACATTTCCCAAAAAATAATAATAATGAATTTAAAAACCTAATTAAATTTAAAAAATGGTTTAAAGTAATGATAGTAAAGATTTTTAAAATTTTATTTCGATCGCACGTTAAAAAAGACCAAAAAAAACATCACAACAGACCCGGGTATAATAAATTTTTGAAAAAAATATGATGTTTCTGTCCAATGTACCATAAACGTCCAAAACCTTTTTGAAAGAAAAAATTGACAAGTAAAATGAACTTTCAATGAGTCAAAAAGTGGGGAAACAGAAAAAGGAAATTTAAAAAACCCATTTCCCATACGGCCAAACACAAAAACCCAAAAAACCCCAGGGGCACCTCGATCTTTAAATTTTTAACATCGAGCACAAGAGGCAGTTTAAAACTCAACACGTGTTTGAATAAATTCCCCAAAAATTTCCCCAAAATAAAAAAAGTTTCTTCCGGGAAAATTTTGAGACAACTTCCATCCTGACTTTGGGTTTTTGTGGTTTCCCCTAGTCCGCAGAGACAAAACTGGATGGGGGGACGAGAAATCGGCACGACCCAAAAAAGCAGAAAAAAAAACATAATCCCACGATCAATAGTAGTACAAAATTTAATTTTTAAATTTTAAAAAAAGTCTGCCTTTTCATTAAGGGGTTTTCCCAAGACACAGAATAACAAAAATTGGAAAATTTTAAAAAAATTTTTTACAAATTACATTTAACAATAAGTAAAAGTAATTACAGATTATGAAAAACTGAAATGAAGTGAAAACTGAAATGTGAAGTATAATTGGTGAAGTATAAAAAACAAATACTGATTTATACTTGTTTCTTCTTGCTATGGCCGTATAGGTGATTTCTTTATAATTCTTTATCTATAATTGAGGCACGTAAATGGAAAAGGCCGTAAGTGCCGCGAACCAAAATGTTCAGAAATCAAATATATGTGTTGATAAATGCTAATTTTATTCTTCAACATTGAAAAAAAAGCATCATACTGCATTTTAATATTTTGCATAATATTGTTTTATTAATTTTTAATTTCTTCAAACGGGATAAAAGATGCATGGATAAAGGTGGAAGTCATCTCATCAATAACCTAAAGAATGATGTAAGTCCCACGTAGTGTTTTACAAAACGGTAAAACTCCAAGGTTAGCATTAATTTAAAAACGCTGTAACTGCATAGAACACACAACACATTTACATGGCGCTGGCACTTAGATCCTTCCCCAGGTTCGGCTCGATTCATCTTGGTGGGTGGCGCTACCTTCCCACCACTCTGTGGACTAATTCAGTATAAAAGCACATACATCCATTCCTATGTTATTGGCAATGGCATTTTCATTCGTTACCGTGAAAAAAGTGATTTTTTCCATTCGAGGCACTTACAACCTTTTCCAATTACATGCCTCAATTTGTTATATTATTATATTATATTATCTATAATATTCTTTGTAATTTTTTTTTCAAACCAAAATCGAACCCTTTAAAGCAAGAAGCACCGTCATAAATAAAACTTGCATTTAGTCTAAAACGTTTGCAAAATTTAACCAAAATATCCGATATCGTTCCCCTTGCTCCTATTAAGAACCCAATCACCTCAATTTCCTTTATGTCACATTTGGTGAGAAAATATGGAACGGTAGCCTCGTATATGTCTTTCTTTTCTTGATCCACCTTCTCCGCATGTCCAGTTCCACCTTCAAATCGTTATGGTAGGGTCAATGATATAGCCGAGGCTAGTTATTCGGTAATGGCAATTATATCACCCGACGGCTACTGGCATTAGCTCCCAAGCACTTGACTTATCTTCATATACTTTCCAAACCTTTGAGTTTAAGCATGTTTGCAAGGGCAGATCAGATGCTATGGTGGCAATTGTTCCTTAGAAGTTCTCTATGTTTTCAAGCTCCAAGAATGTGAGGTAAAGTTTCTCTCTCACTGAGGCAATGCCTGCAGTGCTAACCTTCTTGGCTCCTTCTGTGCAGAGACCTTACAGGTGCAACGTCGCATGTAAATTTCAAGGCATCTCTCCATTCTGATGACGACAAACCGAGTTTGGTTTTATTTCACTTATTAACTGGAGTACTCCTTGTACATAGATAAACCACGCCCCTTTTGGATCAGTGAACACCACTTACCATAATCTTTAGTTCACATTATATCTCTGATTTTTCTGCTTGGAATCTTCTTAGTTGAGGTGTTGCAACTTATTTTTAGCTCATCAGATGTTATAACTTGCTTCTCCAGCTGTTTTTTTTTAAAGTGGTATTACGTGTTTCTATTTCATATGGTCGTTAGATTTCTCCAAATCCTCGCAAATGTTATGATGTTAAATAAAAACTTCCCGTTTGACACGATACGATTCTAGTCATTAACAACTTTTGGCTGTGTATAGCATACAGTCTGAAGTATCTCCTGGTAATTGAAGTATTTCCTTAATGGTGCTTCTTACTAATTTGACCAAATCCTCCAAGAATTTCAGTGGTAATTTTCCAATGGGACCGTTCTGCAAAGGGTAATTTAATTAGGGTTGGCCATATATATATTGATTTAGGATATTAAGTTTCTGATCAGCCATTAGTACGTGAGAAGTGATGATGGTGTCGTAATTTAGTTTTGAGGTTGTTTATAAGAGCAGCAAAATCTGTCACTATGGATTTGTTGAAATTAAGTCCCAAATATTATTGGATTTGTTGGAATATACTTTTATATAAAAAAATACTTATTTTAGTTAG
>JAMZAV010015064.1:0-13151 GCA_024449915.1 Sweltsa coloradensis | reverse complement strand
CGAATTTAAGAAATGTAGTACTTTCGAAGAAAAAGTGAAAAGTTAACTAGAATCTAAAGAAATAAGGGTTTTTTAATTTTAGTTTTTCAATTTTTATGCGATATTTTCGTTCACATTTGGGCCGATTCTGCCCCAAACGGGTGGGGCTAAACGTTCAGATTTCACATGGACATTAAGTTAAGGTTATGGTGATGTGACTGATGTGGTATCTTTTGAAAGAAAAAGTTGAAAAAGTTAGCTAAAATCTATAGAAATAAGGGGTTTTTAATTTTAGTTTTTCAATTTTTAGTGCAATATTTTCGTCAATTTGGACCGATTCTGACCAAACGGTGGGGCTAAAAACGTCAGATTTCACATGGACATAAGGGTATGGTGATGTGGTACCTTTTAAAAAAAAAGTAGAAAGAGTTAGTCAGAATCCACAGAAATAAAGGTTTTAAATGAGTTTTTTTAGGTTTATAATACCAATTAACAAGTAAAAATAGAAATTTGGGACAACAATCACCTACAATGCATTCAAAAGCACTTGCAAAGGAAAAGTGTAAACAAACGCAAAAAACGCAAACAAAAAACTTACAAAAAAACGCTCATCCATCAACGCGGCGGGACTTTAGCGTTTTCCTAGTTAGCGACAATTTAACAGACGGAACAATTTGACCTCAGATTGGGAAGTGCAATTCGTATAGCTGTCGTGGTTTGAGTACATCATTAACTCCCCCTACCCGCTGTTGATTCTAAACTTTGGACTTAAGTCCATCAGTTCGTGTTTTAGGAGTTTAAAAAAACGGTGACTTGGAGCCGCCCTAGCAACGAAGCACATAATAAATTCAGAGTTGTTTCGAATCGGCTTTGTTGATTCTGGCGTTGATGCGGGGGTTTGTTCGCACTGTCCATACCACTGATTGCATATTTCCTATTAAAAATATCGATTTTGGTTGGTTATCGCCACTCGTCGATTGCGTGGGGGCCTGCAGGGGAAGCTTAGTCACTTTGATTTCCTGTTCCCACTTTAAATTAGTTATATAAACTGAGTGGTTAGACTCAAAATACAATTTATTTATTAAATTATTTTATTTATTTATGACGAATCACAACAAATTCATTCTTTTACCTTACAATATCACTTGTGCTCAGAAATACCTCACGGTAGGGGCGCCTTGATTTTCTCAATGTGATGGGGCCCATTGCCGCCAAACTGAACAATCATTTAGTGGTATTGACTGAAGTTAACTACGTATTTCCAACTCGCAACCTTCTCGTGGTTTGGCCCCGTGATTAGGACAAGTTTTTCTCCCTGAAACTAATGGCGAGCTCTGGGTCGTCGTCGGGGAACGGCCCCCTTTCCCCTTTTGGGACTACGTCCCCGGCGACGACAATGACAACACGGACGGATGATGACACGGAAACGACCACGACGTGGGGAACCCCTTCCCCCCCCATACGCTTGTGGCTGGTTCTGACCAGCACAGGCCTGTCCACCCTTGTCCCCCCGCGTCACCCCTTTACGTCCCTCCCTTCGTCTTGATTAGAAAAAATTGCTTAATATGAGACGTTTAGCAATATCCAATCAATAAATTAATCAACTGTCGTATTGTTTTGGCGTAGAAGTGACCTATGTTGGCTAACAAATACGTTTGATTCAAAGTAGGATTTGTCCCTAAACATAACTCGGCTAATCGAAAATAGCTTTTTTTAAAACGATATAAAGACCACTTGCAAACATCAGCTAGTAAGACGGGAAGTATATAACTCTCCAAATAAAGAAGCGATCTCTGGCAAAAGTCGTCTGTGAATCACATCCCTGCTCTTGACGACCTCCAAGACGACGACGTCGGCGGCTATGACGTCATGAACGATGACGAAGCGACGTTAGATCCCCAACCCCTCTTTCTTCCCCCTTGCCTGTGGATGGTTCTGACCAGCGTGGACCTTTCCTCTCAACATCCCCTAGGTAACCTGATCTTATTTCTGACTCGCCCTTTTACTTAATGAATCAACTGAAATATTCTGAGTGATGTATTATCATGTATAGAATAACACACATACAATATTTCTCCGTTTGGTTAGTCGGGAAACACTCCCGTAGGTGTAATTGTTATTATTTACTACATTCAGAAATAAGAAAGTCAGAAGTTTTGTAATTTCTGAATTGTAGAAAATAATAACACATACAATAATTAATTATAATGCATAATATATTAAAATTACTAACTGCAAATTTAAATGAATCGCGACTAACGAATTTATTTAAATGATTCGCCCTCCTGATATAACAACAATCCCGACCATTAGAAACCCGTGGCTTCATAGTTCACAACTGAACTATACGAGAGTTTGAGATGACGTCACACAGACTGTCATGGCCGACTGGTGGGTGAACATTACAATGGCGCAATCTAAACCAGAGTTATAAGTGTGATATTTAGTTGTAGATTCATCAAAGCTGCATATACCATCTAGCTGTTCAAACCAATTGAATATGTATTCATACCTGTTATTAATGATTTGGCAAGAACAAATTGGAAATTGAAGCTCTGTCTTTTTTTTAAAGCTGGAACCCTGAACGTAGAGTGATGCCCACACTGACTAGTAGAATTCGTCCACCTACGTCTGGGCCCGGGGTAGAATTGGCCCAAGAGCATGGCTCTGCTAATCGTAAAAGGCGATTCAAGAGACAAAGTCCACCTCGCAACATCAGCTAGTAAGAGCGGAGTATTTTACCCCCGAAAACTAAGGGAGCTCGGGGCAATCGTCGTCGGGGACATTGTCCCCCCCCCTTTGACGACCCCCCGGCGACGATACAAGAAAACGAACGATGAAAAAACAATGACGACCGCGACGTGAAAAAAACCCCCCTTTCCCCCCCTTACCCGGGGTTTTTTTCTGACCAGCAGGGGGCTCCTCCTCCCCAAACCCCCCCTTAGGCTAGAGGGGTTTTGGCAATTTGCCCCTGAGGGTTGACGCGTTTTTTATCCAAAAAAACCCAAAATCTCTCGTAGAGAAGAGGTGGTTTGCTAAAATTTCGTATAGGCCACCACGTCTACCACGGATATCTCTTAACCAAAAAAAGGTTATTCCCAAAATATGTACACATGTGATTACCTTTAACCGTACACCTTGCATCATTTCCCTTTCCTTACTGTTTCAACGAAAGCAGCTTTTTAATTATTTAAACAAATTTTGAATTTTATTATTCGTATTACTTAAAAGAATAACAAAAAAGCCCCGAATGGTTTGGGGGTAGGATAGGGCCAAGAACTTTGCCTTATTTAAAATTTTTATAAAGAGAAAACATTCCACCACACGGTAAAAGATCTATTGCGTCAGTCTTTGGTCCGGCAAAAAATTTGGGCTTTTTCCTACACACCACCTGATGAAAAAAAGAAATCTTTATTGTTTAAAAAGGCCCCTATGTGGTAGAACCAAGGGGGTATTTGAGTCTTTTTCGGGGAATTTTGTGGTTGTCCCCTTTTTCTATAGGGGAAAATCTTTTTACCCAATCCCCCCATTTACCACCCCCAAAAAAAACAATTACCATAAAAAAAAGACCAGGTTTTATTAAACCCAGAAATTCCCTTTGACACTTTGGTAAAAATTAAAAAACCTAGTCCCAAAATTCCCAAAAATTTGAAAAAAAACCCTAAAAAGAAACAAAAATTTTTTTTTAAAAATCATCAGTTGCAATTGCAAAAAGCGTTTAAAGGGTGTACAGGTAAACGGTCAAATTAGTAGGAAATGCGAAAGGATTGTTCGGGTTTGGATGTTTAATAAAACATTTTAACTTTACTTTAAACCCCCCAAATTGACTACCTATTTGAAATTGAAGTTAACCCGCAGAACAACTTAAAAATTCTAAAGGAATTATTAGTTGTTCTGATCTTAAATTTTTACCAAATGAGGAAAAAAAGAGGAACCCCCAAACGGGGTTTGTCTTTGATTGTATAAAAGACCGTTTTTTGAAAAAAAAAATTTTCCCAACGGCAAACAATCCTCATTCAACACAAAGGGATTTACCAAAAAGGGTGTAAGTGGGATCCCAATTTTAGAGTCAGAACCTATATACCAAACGCCATGAGATGCTTCACCTGTCAAAATTTGGACAACTAAGAAGTTTTAAAAGTCTAACCTATTTGCAGGAATTGCGGTTTCAAATCTCAGGGAAAAATGTGTGTGAACACCCAAACAAATTGTCAATTGTAGTGGTCCCATGTTTCCCCTTTTCCGTGATTGTCCTAAAATGGGGAAAAGAAGAAGATATGTGAGATAATGGCGGTTGAAAAAACAAAATTTTTCATGAGGAAAGGGAAAAGGTGGACAAATTACAACCCATCTAATCTTTTCCCTATCATTTGGCAAGCGGGAACATCAAATAGTAGAGGCATAAATTTCAACAAATCAGGAAACAACACAGAACTCTCTAAACCAAAACCAATAAAACCCCAAACGATGCGGCTACCAGCCATGTTGAAAACATCCCCCGGTTTTAGGAACGCCAAAGCTAAATGAAAAAATTAACATTTTTTGTGATACGAAATCACTACAAGATCAATTAAAAAAAACAGCAAAGCAAAAAACGGAGCAGGAAAAACCCTTCAAGATTAATTTCCCCACTCGATCTCAAATTCCAAGTGGAAAATTAGGAAAATTTAACCAACAGCAAGACGCAAAAAGCAATTTGATGTTTTAAATTCAGTAAATTTACCTAAATCACCAAAAAAATCAAAAACACAGAAAACCTTAGGGTTTTAGGGGTCCAATTAAAGAGGATTTTTTAAAAATTCCCCAAACCTAAAAACAGCCCTCCACGTCGTCACTTACGTGACATGTTTGGGGACGGCTGTGGATGAGAATCCCTTTTTATATTTTAAAAACCCCCAAGTAAAATTAAAAAATAAAAACGCTGTATTAAGATCCCAAAAAACACTACAAACCCCTTAAAAAGGCTACACTAATAACGTGGAATTGTAGAGGTTTACGCAAATCTAGAAGAGCTACAGCTACTCTTAAAAACACAAACCCTTATTTATTATTAAAGAAATTTTTTTAAACCCAGATAACCCTACTGTTAAGGGTTATACAATCTACCGTAAGGATTATACGGGAGGGAATGTCACAGGGATGTTGCCATTCTGGTGCATGACTCTGTGTTGCCCCTCAAAATTTTGTTGACAACTCGCCTTTAGGCCGTCCCCCTTACAGTTACATTCCAAATGTAAAACCCATTAGCTGTATTTTTCTTTTCCCCCACCCTTAAAACATTAGCAAACCGATCTGGAGGATTGTCGGCAAATTTCAGGCCCGTAATCTTTGGGGGGTGATTTTAAGCTCACCATACTGACTGGGGTCAGTAGTTTCTGATCAACGGGGTTTTGTTGTAGCAGATTTTTTACAACACAATGATTTCATTGTTTAACACGGGCCAGATGGATCATTTCACGTACATTTTGGGGACTTTTCAGCCATAGATTTAGTCATGTGTACACCTTTGCTATCGCTTGATCTCAAGCTAAATGTGCTTGATGATTTTTCATGGAAGTGATCATTTTTTCCAAATTTAGGTGAATGTATTAAACTAAAAAGGCCCCCAATCAGGTCAGGGTGGAGATTGGCAAGCTTTGGGGGAAAATTCCAGGAAAATTAGTGAAGTCTCTTGTCAAAGGGGACTTTTTCTAGTTCTCGTGACCCCAACGTGCTTGTCAAAAATGTAGTAAATGCTTTTCTTGATGCAGCATAGCCAGTATACCACGATTGTGGTGAACAAAGTCTCGTGTCGTCCCCTGGGGGAAAAAAGATTTTGCATTTCATCAAGGGAAGAAAGCAAACTTTTTAAAAAAATTTAAAACATTTCCTCATTTGAAAAATTTTAAACATTTAGCACGAGAGAGCGAAAAAAAAAGACGAAATCAAAAAAAGTAAAAAGGCAGTCATGGCAAGGTATTTTTCATAAATTACAGCACCTCTTCCCGATGGGGGGGAAAAGGGTTTAAAAAAATTAGTGGACGTCAGGGAAACACCTACCCCCCCCTATCAAGGATGGCGGGCAATTAGTTTTCTACTCCACAATGTGGGTTCAGTACGGGGAACATTTTTGCATGGGTAAGCAGAATCACGTATTGAATGTATTAGGGTTGGGACCCAACACATGTGTCTATAAACCGGGAAGATGCACGTCATGCTTGACGTCTTTCGCCAGAGAACATCCCCGGGAAACGTGAGTTCATTAAGGGTAAAGGGACTTAGTTATTTTCCGGGGGGGCTCTTTTTAGAGAAATACAGGAAGGGAATCACCGAAAAAACGCTGAATACAAAAGATTGCACAACTAAATATGCAAGTAAATCGGACTTTGTTTAAGTGCACTGAAACCAAAGCGGACGCGTGGAGAACAGGGAAGACGACGACAACCGTGACGGGGGGGTAGGACAGGGCAACAACAACCGCAACGTGAACCACAAAGTCCTGGAAGATTTTCAAAGTGAGGTTTGCCGAAGAAAAACCAGAAAAAGGTTTAGCCATCGGAAAGAGGTGAAGTGAAAGACATCCCCCGGGTTCACATCAGGGTGCGGAGGGGGCCAGTCAAACCACATCCGGGAACCAAAAGCTTCGGAAAGCCATGCACCCCCATTAGTAAGTCATAGAGTCGTAGAGGTATGAACCCACGGTTGCCGAGGGAAAACTCGTAGGTTCGATCTAGGCCAGAATAGGAGGGTTTTTTGTTCTTTTTTAAAAAGTGCTGGTCTTTAAAGTGGAATCACTCATTACTTGCAATCCCCCCATGAACCCACCTCCAAACATCTCGGTCCGTGCTAGCTTTTAAGCCTAAAGAGTTACGCTACCCCCCCCTTAACCTCTTTTGGCGATCACCACCCTCAGCCAAGGGTTTTAATTAGCATGGTGACATGGTGATGGCCCCGGGATTTGTATAGTTGCATTTTTTTACTGTGTAAAAAAAGGGTTTTTTGGGGGGTTGTTTTGATGGGAGTAAAAGATACTCTGGGGTTGGGGGTTTTTAGCGGCCTGCGAAAGTAGGTGGGGGCTGGCGTGCCTATTGTCTCGGCGGACCAAGCTTTCCGTGTCGGTTGAACTGAAAGCTCGCTGAAGGTATCGTACACAGGTCTTTCCTGAGAAGTATCGAGGGGGGAGGGATGCTGGGAGTTTTTGGATAAAAATTATATTAGCGGCGTCATAAAGGGGGTCAGATGATAAAAAGGGTAGATCTTTTAGATTTCTTTTTGACAGGTGAAAAAAATGAATGGATCTTTTAAAAGACGTCGGAACAAGCGGGAACCTTTTAGGGGGTTTGGGGAAAGTCCAAAATTAGAGGGGTCGGTGCTCAAGGTAGTTTTTTTAAATGGGGGGGTGTTTCCCGGGAGGAACTCATATCAGAGTATTGTCGCCCAACAGTTTTCCGTGTTCAGTGGGGAAGCACTCTTATAACAGGGTGGTTTTCAGTCTTCCCCTAAATCAAGCAAGGGGGCTTTCACTCTTATCCTCAATTTAAACGGGGGCTGGGGGGCCCCGAAATGCATTCCAACAGGGGGCTAGGGGGGCCAATAAGTATTCCAACGGGGGGGCTATGGGGGCAACTGCGATTTCAGCAAGGGGCTTGGGGCCCCGCATGGCATTTCAACAAGGTGGCTATCAACAAGGGCCCTCAAATGCAGCCTATCTTTTCCCGCGTCTATTCCCTCTAATATGCCAATGCAGCGGGGGGTTGCTTCGGAAGCAATGTGGGTCAGAGGGGCCCAAAAGGTATACTCAGTGTATCAGGGGGGGTATCAGAGTACCAGGGTGATGTCGGTATACCAGGGCAGTAGTTTTATGCCCATAGATTGGAGTAATTGGGTGTTACAATGGTTGCAAGGGCCCAGGGGAAAGGGGGAAAAGAAAGCGTCAGCCTAGTTCTTGATAAGGGGGGCAGTGTGCTAGGGGGATCCAGGATGAGGGCGGGAAAAGAGCTAGGTGGGTTTTAAAAGGGTTTTTTGGGGAGGCCCAAAAAGTGCTGGTAAAATTTTCCTTTGTAGGGATTATGATGATTTGTTGGACATAAACAGGGCTGGAGGGATTAAACAAAAGGGTTTTGCGTTTTTTATGTCTGTTTGGGGTGGACCCGGTAGGGGAGTTTTCAAACAAACCCAGTCTTTTCAGTTGGATCGGAGGACAGAGGATTTTAAGGGAAAGAATTTAATGATCAGGGAGTGATGAAATTGTCAAAAGCAAATTTGTGGATAACGATTCTGGGGGTATGTGCGGTGAGAACAGGAGGGACCCAGGGGTCGGAAAGAATTGCGAACGATTCCTCAGCTGATTTTCAAAAGGGTATTTTGTTTTTACTGTCGAGACGGGGTCATTTTAAGAGGGACTTGTCAAGCTAGATTCGAGGCTCGTCAAAGAGCCCTTTGTTGTCTGGGGGGGAGCAGATACCATTTTCTGTGCCGTTTACCCCGTCGGGCGCCCTGTAGGGAAAAGTAGTAGCACTGGGGTGCTGCCCGTTTGCAATAATGAAGAAATTCAAAGGTTTTGTGTCTTGGTAAAGGATGGGACATTTCGATGATGATAATACATTGAAAAGTAAATTTAAGGTTTTGTGTCCTGAATTTAAAGGGGTTGGACGTTTTGGGACGTTTAAGGGAAAGCAAGGTAATTTTTGAGGTTTTGTGCCCTTTTGGGTTTACGAGTTGTGACTCTCCGATGACGATTAAAAGCAATAAAAGGTATTTTCAAGGTTTTGTGCGTGGTTAAAGGTAGTGAGTTTCGGGGGGACAAAATAATAGCAATGCGAGGTAATTTCTAAGGGGTTTTTAGTTCTAAGATGAGGAGATTTCTTGGTATCTACTACCACAGGAATAGGGGGGTGTTTTTTTGTCAATAGTAATGAGGGGGAGTAGTGGAACCCCTCACTGGATATAGGGATGCCTTGGGGGGTCACTGCTAGGTGAAGAGAGTAATACACTTTGCTGTCTACCCTTCAGAGGAAGTAGGGGTGCCCTTGGGGGGCACGCTAGGTGAAGAGGTAAACTTCGCTGTCTACCCTTCATGAGGAAGTAGGGGGTTTCCTTGGGGAGCCTGCTAGGTGAAGGAGTAATTTCGCGTCTACCCTTTTATGAAAAAGTAGGGGATGCCTTGGGGATGTCACTGCTACTGAAGAGAGTATACTTCATGCTACGTCGATGAGTACGTAGGGGGTGAAGTGGTGGTTTCGCTTCGTAGGACGAGGGCAGAAATGCAACAGTGCCACGTCTTGTGAGGAAGGAGGGAAACCCCGATGTGGGTTGTTTTCCCCATTGAGGGGTGGGGGATTTATGTTACTGTTATGGGACGTAGGGGGAAGTGGTGGTTTCGCTTTGTGTGACGAGGGCGGAAGTGCAACAGTGCCTAGTTTGTGAGGGTAGGGAAAGGAACCAGATTGGTTGTTTGCCCTGTGGAGAGGGTGGGACATCCCTTTTCTTACGCGATTTTAAGGGGAGGCCGAAGGGGTGTCATACCCAGTATGGGAAGTGGTGGCACTGACGTACCATTTCCTTTAAATTCAAAAGGGTGGGAAACAGTGCTGACAATTCGCTATTTGGGGTTTAAAAAGGGGTGGAAATGCCGTTCATTGCACTTGGCTTCAAAGGGGAGGAAACCCGGGGGGGTTTCACAGTCCCATGTGTAAATGCATATTTATACCATGGCTTAATTTTTCGTAGTTTTACTGTTTGGGGTTTCTTTGCGAGGGCTATATTAAGATGTGACTATTTTTTTTCTCAGTGTCGTAGTAGGCCCATGGTTTCCCCTGAGCTATAATTGTCGGTCAAAGCTTCTGAGGAGGCAAGGCATTGGGGTGAACTCGAGTTTCTAAGGGTCTGCATGCAGCAATTAATAATTTTTTGGTTTGTCGATGCGGCAGAAATTTACATTCAAGTCTTTTGTAAACAAATTTTACGTGGGTTCTTTCCGACTCTGGGGGACGGTGAGCATGGCGTATTTAAAAAGTAACAAGTTATGTTGTTTTTTAGTAATTTTTAAAATTTATTTTTATTATATAAATTAGAATATTTTATTTTAATTTAATAAAAACAATTTTGTTTTAATCATTCAGAAATACAGTAAAAATTTTTAAACTGGTTATTTTTTTCAAAGGGGTTTTTTCATAATTGTTAATTTTTAAATTTATTTTTTTGGGCTGTGAAATTGAGATTAAAAATATTTTTTATGATTTTCGAGTTTTGCTGGCGAGTCGAGTCACGGCAGTAATGTTATGTTGCGTCAGCTGTTTGTTATTGTAACGAGGGAAATGTAAGTGAGGGGACGTGGGTTTTTTGTAGTACGCAAATGGCTGTTTGTTTTTTATTTTTTTTACAGTTGACGCGCCCCGCTCACTCGAAGGATATCGGGTGGAGGAAGGGAAAGGTACAGTGCGATTCTGACAGACGACGGAAGAAATGTCCGGCCGTTTTGTCACAATGTCGGGACCCCTGGCAAAATTTTTGATTTTGAAAATTTGGAATTTTCCGGAATTCCAAATGTTTTATTAGGGGAAATTGGACATAAATCTTAATGGCTTCTTATTGTTTTCATTTTGAATTACACACAAACAAATAATTAGCTAATTATACTTGTGTTTTTTGTTATTGGGTTTTTGACAGACTAAAATATGGGATTTACGGTTTAAATTATTTATTCCAATTCACAGGAATTTAAATTTGATTAGGAAGGTTTGACTGTCGTGAGTCAGAAAGGACCGGAGCCGGGGGGGGGGGGGGGGGGCGGGTGGGGTTCTTTTTTTTTTTCCCTGGATTTCAGCAGGGGTCCCGGTATGTTGGTTTCCACTGGTTCCTTTGGAGAGGATGTGGCGCCAAAGAAGTGAATCTTTGCCAAGACAAAGAGATCTTTCGGCCAAAACAAAGGAAAAGAAAAAGGGAAGAAGACACATCGCCAGAGGAAATGTTAATAGTCAATGGAGGGCTTCAAGCTACAAGCGGCCCAGGTCACGGGGGCGTGTTTTTGGAAGGGGGGGGGGGATGTCAGTTTAGGGTTGGGACCCAACACGTGCTAATCAACGGAAAATGTCACGATCATGCTTGACGTCATTTTCGCCAGAGAACATACCGACGTGAGTTCATTAAGGGGCAAGCGTTAGTTTTTTCCGGGGAGGCTCATTTAGACGCAATACAGGAAGGGAATCGACCGCAAAAGCTGAAAACTAAAAAATTGCACAAAAATAGTGCAAGTAAATCGGACTTTGATTAAATGCACTGAACGCAAAGGGTGCGGGCGTTCGTGGAGAAAAAGGGAGAGACGAGCGACAACCGTTCGGAGGAGGTCAGGACCGGGCAACAACAACCCCAACGTGAACCCCAAATGTCCCGGAAGAGTTTAAGTGAGGATTGCCGAATGAAGAACCCCAAAAAAGGATTAGCCATCGGAAGAGGTGAAGTGGAAGACATCGCCCCCTTTGACATCAGGGGGTGGAGGGGCCAGTCCAAACCACTACCAGGAACCACAAGCATTCGGTAAGCCACACACCCATTAGTAAGTCATAGAGTCAGTAGAGGGATGAACCCAGGTCTGCCCGACGGAACCGAGGTTCGCCTAGGCCAAATAGGGGGGGTTATTTTTTTATCTTTAAATACGTGCTGGGCTTTAATGGAAACACGTCTAATTAGTGTCTACATCCCCCTCATGAACCCACCTACCCACGATCTCTGGTCCGTGTAGCTATTTAAGCCTAAAGAGTTACGCTACGCCCCCACTTAAACACTCATTTGGCGATCACCACCCTCAGCCAAAGGGCTTAATTAGCTATGCGTGACAATATGATGCAGAATTTCTAGCACACAAGCATTTGACAGAAGCTCGAAAACTTAATTTCTCATCTGAAAACGATGAGCCATACAACAGAGCGTTCTCTTTGTGGGAACTCCGTATGGCGTTAAGCTAAATTAGTCGCACATCTGTGGGAGAAGACAAAATGCACAACGACATGTTTGTGCACTGACTGATCCCTCATTGGAAGTTATTATTTTATTTTTTAATATTTTGGGGGTTGTCTGACATATTTCCCGATAGTTGGCGTAGTGCCATTTTAAATTTTCCACTTTTTAAACCCACAAAAGATAAGTCGATGCCGACTTCATATCCCCCCTATTTCTCTGACAAGTTGCTTCTGCAAATTGTTCGAAAAGATGATCAACAAAAGACTAATGGGGGATGCTGGAGACACGCGGTTTATTGGCGAACGTCCAATGTGGATTTCGTCAACGTCGTTGCACCTCGACCACTTGGTTCGATTAGAGACGTTTATTCAAGAAGGGTTTTGTTGCAAAACAACATGTTTTTTGGTGTGCTTTTTGACATTGAAAAAAACATACGATACAACATGGAGATATAATATTCTTCAACAGATTCACGCGTGAGGTTTTAGACGGCATATGCCAAAATTTTATGAAAACTTTTTAAATGATAGAACTTTCAAAGTGCGTGTTAACAATGTTTTTTTCAGACTCGTTCTCACTGGAAACAGGTGTACCCACAAGGCTCGGTCTTGTCGGTATCACTGTTTGCTATTGGAATAAACAGTGTGGTAGATTGTATCCCAAAGACCTAATGTCGTGCCTATTTGTAGATGACCTGGGAATCTTTTACAGATCGGTAAAATTTATCAACAGCTCAAAGACACGTGCAAATTGGATTGAACAATATAAGTGAATGGGCTCGAAAGCGGGGGACACGATTCTCTCCCGAAAAAAATCAGTGCATTCACTTTTGCCGTCTTTAAGGGAAACCAAAATGACCCAAACTATCGTTTAACAATGTAGAACTTCTATTCAAAACAAATGTCCGTCTTCTCGGCATGGTGTTTGACAAAAAGCTAAATTGGAAAGACCACTTGTTGAGTTTTCGCAAAAATGCATGTTGAAAATCAACCTATTGAAAGTTCTCAGTAATACATCGTGGGGTGCAGATAGGACTTGCATGTTGAGAATTTACGGATCTCTAGTTTGCTCCAAGATGGACTATGGATGTTTCGTATACTCTTCAGCAAGTAACACAACCCTTAAAATTCTAGACACTGTCCACCATTGTGGTCTTCGTATTGCTCTTGGTGCATTTCGAACAAGCCGGTAGTCAGCCTTGTATTGCCGAGTCCAGGTTGTGTCCTCCGCAAATC
>JAMZAV010015063.1:0-32257 GCA_024449915.1 Sweltsa coloradensis | reverse complement strand
TTTTTCGGGTTCCCCCCGTATGCTGTTTCTCACTGCAAAACTATAATTCACATCAATACTTCTTTTGTAATATATCGAACAGCACATCAGTAATTTGAAGATTCGTAGTACCGTAAAGTAGAAAGACAAACTGGAATTTATTGAGTTTGGCTAACAAGGTTTCAGCTGTATCATAAAAGTAGCTTCGGACGTATCTTCCGATTGTAATATAATATCATGAAACACTAAAATTCAGAGCATCTCTTTGAGGTCGAGTTCCATTCACTTCTGTGTGGGAAGGAATGCGCTTCCCAACCGAAGGGTTTATAGGCTAAATACTGTTCACAAGTATCCACCCCATGCATGTACTTGCTGTATGGGTGTAGTTAATATGGCCTAGGCTTTATTTATTTTTTGTTCCTGTTGAAAATATTGTTCGAGAAAGTCTTGACTAATATATTTTCGCCTTATTCTGTTAAAAGTTTTTTACTTTTCCGCCTGGACAGAACAGACAACCTCCTGAAGTGTTGTATCAATCATGTCATGACTTATATGACATGTTTTTTCCTATTTACCCATGGTTTGGGGATTCTTTGATCTCCCCCATTTAAATTTTAAAGGAGTATAGGTTAACATACAATGATGATCAAAGTTACCGCCATCACAATTGAACCAGTGGTTTTCTAAAAAAAACTGACTGAATTCCTGGGGTAACTTTGATCACAGATTAAGAGTAAACCCGGAGTTTGGCCTGTGGGCCTAAGTTGGTGATAATGGGAGCTTGAAAGAGGCACTGGAGGTGGGATTTCGCAAATGTCACGTCAGAATCTTCGAAAAATAGCCGTCGAATTGACGGCCGCAATTGCGCTGTACGTTTGTGGCTGCCCGATGTTCTGCAGAAGCATCCGATACGGGCGCGGCGCCGTGAGTCCGGTCTACGGTCCGCGAGGCGCGAAGCACTATTATTTCACATCGTCGCAGTCTCGCTCCGTGGACGATTTTACAACAGAGGGTGCTAGATCTAGGGTGATTGAGTAAATTTAATGATCGGGAATTCCAAATTGGTTATTAATGTATGTGATGAATGAAAAAAAGTGTATAAATTTACCGACTGAAAACTGTGGAATCGAAACAGCCCGTAAGAAGTATATGTATATTCGAAACGCTGATTTAAGACCACCAAGACATACTTGAGGCATGATTGGTACTATTTTAATCTACTTATTATTACAATTTATTATCCCGTGGGTACGTGTAACGTGCCGTTTATTGCGCTATAGCTAAGTACATAAGTATACCCTAATATTAATATGGTTGTGCATACATTTAATCAGGATGATATTTTAGCTAGCTGTGCAAAGCCACCTCCTGATGCAACCATGCACTGATCCATTGATGACTGGTTTATAAGAATGGGAATTTGAAATGGCTTCTGAAAAAAGTGCTGTTTTTTATTATTCATTTGACATTTGCTACGATTAAAACTCGTCACATTTTCTTCTATCAAGTCCGTATCCAAAAAAGTACAGTATGTATAGTGTACAACAATAGTACCTATCATTGAGTTTATGCTTCCGATTTTTTTCTGACTGCATTAAACGGAAAGATGAAAAAAGTCAACTTTTCTCCGGCCTTTTGATTATGACATTTGTTCTGTAGGTGGCGGCCTAAAAAGAAACATAAATATTTAATATTCGTACAAACTATTTCCATGATATAACCTATACATTAAATTCATTCAAATATATTTCTTCATACCTATTACCATACCCAATAGCTGTACCCAAATGACATCCAATGTAATGCACGTAAGCTACAACGACGGCAAGGCACGTATGTTAATTAATGAAGTGAAAAAATAATTGTGAAAGGAGAAGGAACATCAATGTAATTGTGTGTTGAAATTATGAAAACGGTAATGAATTTTTTTTCGAAGTATATTTTTATGTTTGCTAACTTGCGTATTATATTATTATTTCTCGGGAAATATTTGAAATAACCTTTCACATTATTTTCCTATTCAAGAATGCATAAAAAAATTTTTAAAAGCAACACCATATTTTCTCGCTAAGTAAAATACGTACGGTAACGAAGTACATCATTGATACAGAATGAACATTGCTGCCTTCATTTGATGTGCCCAACCATTGTGTAAATGTTGAAGTACAAACTTCAATTCAGCTTTCGATTTCGATTCCCGGGTGTGACCGTTTTGCTGTAATGAGCCAATGGGGCCCATGAGAGCTCGAACCAAGCCCATTTGGGATTATAAAAAAACACTGTATTATTACTACATGGAATCAACGCTCTGGGATTATCCCTTCGGCCTTGCTTTGACATACTATAAACATCCTCGGAAGGTGGGTAGAAGTGCGTAAAGTTGTATATAAAATTGTCTTAGTAAAGTGTTAAATGACTCATCGCCGGGCATTGGCAATGTGTTATTGGATCACTCGAGGCGGCAGGCGGCAAATGCATTTTAACGAAAACACGCCTCTCTGTTGTGTCCTTTGGAACAAATTTTCCAGACCACAAAATATTGCGACATGTCTCCAGCATCTTGACATAGCATTTGTCGAACCCTGCATGGCTTGCTTTGCCCGAATAACCGTTAGAGGTAGCTCATGCAAAACGCGTGAGACTCTGATTTGGAAGGAAACGGTTGAATCCCGTCACCAGCAATCCTAGCTGAAAGTTTCATCCGGGAATTCTTGAGCCCTTAGGCGAATGCCGGGATGCAAGCCTATTTTAGTTTTTATTTCTAGTGCAGTGCGTACAATGTTTTTCACTTATATTCAATTAACAAATTCTGTAATTAGCAAAATACATACTAAATGGGTTTACGTCGTCTCTATAATGCAAAAGTTGGGTTTTGGAATCCGCCCGGAGAGTGAAAATCCTGAGATCTTTTAATATATCTTGTGGAGACAATTTTTAATTTCTGTTTCATGATAACCCACCAATGCACTTCTCAGGGCTAAACAAAATTATACGAACATGTCAATCGTGTGGATGTGTGCGTGTGTCAATACAATGGATGTACTAAAACATGCGCCATCGAAATAATGGATGGTCCTGTAGAATTCGAACACAAAATAATTCCAAACTGAGCCCTACTCATATTTTTTATATGCACATTACAACAAACCACAATCACTGCGTGAAATGGTCCCCCTATCTCGAGCGGAAAATTTATTAGTTATGTTTTATTTTATTAAAAAAAAAAAAAAAAAAAATTAAATACGGCCTAATACAAAATACTAATAGTGGGACCATATAATACATTACCGTTAGACTACTTTTTTAGCATTGTTTTCCAACGAAAATAATATAGGGTCGACTCAAATACATTAAAATTTACGAGTATATATATTTATATATAATTTCAAAAAGTGACTACACCGGGGTTTGAATTGAACCCGGGGACCTTAGCTGTCCGGGCTATGCTCTTACCAAAACCTGAGCTATCCCAGCCACCAATTAAAACTGTCAAATTTCCTTGGTCTATTTTGTACATTACATGTACGGACAGCAAAGGTCCCGGGTTAAAAACCCTGGTGTAGTAATTTTTTTAAAATTTTGTCTAAAGTACTAACATAACAGAGTCAAAGTCGCCTACTTTATAAAGCCAAGGTTAATCGTATATCCCCTAGATCATGGTATATCCCAACTCTAGGGTTATAGAGATGGTTTGTATCTCTAGTTTTTTCAGTGCTGCTCTACAAATGTACAAAACAGACCAAGAATTAGACAGATTTAAAATTGGTGGCTGCATACCCCTCAGTTGGTAAGAAAGCCCGGACAGCTAAGGCCCCGGCCCGGGTTCAAACCCCGGTGTGTAGTCACTTTTTAATTTTCTGTCTAAAGTACTAACATAACAGCGTCATAGTCGCCAACTATGAAGCCAAGGTTAAACATATAAATAAAACCATCGACCCAAGTCAAATTTTATTACACACACAACACGAAAATGTTATACAATTACCGTATTCTATAATAAACACGCATGTGACCAATTGGTTTATCAACACTAACCCTACACACCTAACACCAACACTTCTTATAGCTTTTTTTTCATGGAGATCACACACTTTCTAAGTATGATAACTAGCACAGAGTCACGAAAAATAATTGAATGAAATAAACCAGATTTGCCTATATCTCGATGTGACAGAATTGCGTGGGTTTTACAAGGTCACTGCATGTTACGAAACGAAATGAACGTCTGGTGCCCGGGGCTTGACACTGGTAATTTACGAATCGGTGGCTGTCATCGGTCTACAGTTGTGCAATCTTCAAATATAGTAGTATAAAAAGGCAGATAACTTATCCAGATAAAATGAGGAAAATACGATTTTAATTTCGTCTATATTTTTGGAACACAGATTGATTTTTAAATTCTTTTTGGCATAACTCGTTAATTCCTGTTTCCTTCCAGAAGAGTTAGAGTTAGAGAAGTAAGAGAACTTTTCATAAACATCGTGGGTGCAAGTGAACCAAAGGTGAATTCACATCAGAGCGCTTTTCTTTTGCTTGATGTCCAGATATTATTTATAGTTGGCGACTATGACGCTGTTATGATGGTAGTTTTATCATAGATATAAATTAAAAAAAGGTGCCTCCACCGGGATTGAACCCCGAACCTCTGATGTCTGGGCAGATGCTCTCACCCCATTTATTATTAATTTTCTTAACTTCAAATAAAAATGGTCCCGTGCCGTGGTTGAAATAAAAAATATAATTTCATCTACAAAATTTAATATTCAAGCCATAGCCAACAATAAAGCCACTTTGTTACGACTTATCTCATCTTAATTTGACAGCCGTGGTTCAATCCCGGTGGTAACACTGTTTTAAAACCATTATAATATATACAATGTTAATTGAAATTGCCAAATAAGTGAATAAAATACTGTTTTTAGATTATGTTTGTTATCATCATGGAAAGGTTTTCCGCGTGCTTCAACCCATTTTTTTTTTACCTATTAGAGTTTTTTATGTTCGTACCCAAACAAATGGACTTGTTGCCATGACCCTCCTCCCCCCCCCCCTCATTCCGCCAAAACTTCAAAATTAGTACATCACACGCTTTTTAAAAAGGCGATACACTAAAAATTTTCTTACTTCAATTCACGTGCAGTAAAACTTGAAACCTCAAGATGCATAAATGTAATAACGCGCCGTGGCTGGATGTATTAATAATTGTTTCATTCTGTTGGGGTTGTGATATAAAAACAAAATTGTCACGACTGGGGATCGAACTAAAAAAAAATACTGGTCCTGTACATATAATAAATTGATATTTGGGATGTTCGGTATCGAACCCAAATTTTCTGTAAGAGTGCAATAAACATTGACGCCAAGCATAGCATTCTATTAGCGCAGATCTATGCATAATGATTCAAATGGTGTCCTGCAGTACTTCACGAGCAAAGTCATGCAGCCAATCAGAACAAGTTATTAACAAAATTATATGACCGTCACTCAAAGTGGTGAAAAAGCTTCGTGTCGCTAGGTTGCGCCACTTGCTGGAGTCAAAAAGCCTAAAATAGCGCCGAAACATGCTTTAATTCCATTGTACAGCGGACACCCCTTGTCCAAAATTCTCAGATTTTTAGGAATGCTAGTTTAAAAGGGGTCTATTTACACGTGTGTTGAGTACTTTTTCCAAAAGTGCTTGGGAACGCCTAAAAAAATTCGCGAAAAAAAAAGGGTAAATGTTAAAATATTCCCCAAAAGTTAACAAAATTTTTTTAAAAACCAGGGCAATATTGGAAAAAGTACTCAACAAAAGTTCATTGGACGTCTTTACTGAGTAAAAAAAAAAAAATTATAAAGATATTTTCAATTGTGTCGTTAGATAAAGATGGAAGTACGAAACCACTGCAACACACCGAAATAATACAGGGTCAGTAGAGCCTTAAAAGGACAGTTAAGGCTGTTCCAGACGCTGGGTGCAAGTTCCCCAAAAGTATTTATTTCGTCGTAATTATGTTTATATGTGGATATGGTGACATAAAGTCAAATTTTTTAATTTTTTAAAATAAAATTGAAAAGGGGTCCCGGTAGTTTAAAGTACTCCATGGTTTCTACTGTTTCAATAAAAAAAAATACTGGTTCAAACCGGACACAATTTAGTGTGCCTTTAGAATGAAGTTTCATGATGGTCTATAGTTTTGGGCCCATTGTAATTTTTAGAATAGATTTTTAAAAATGTGAATTTTCTCGCGTACCGCTACGTATTGTCCCATAATTTTTGTCAGATTTTAAATTCGTCATTTCTACCAAAAGCCCTATTTCAATAAGTGCTGTGCATAGGCCCTTGTGGCGAAACTGCACTTTCCAATGAGCTATCGCACTTTAAAATCGGTTAAGAACTTTTCAAACGTGTAATGGTAATTTCGAGTGTATTGCAAAAGCTCCCGTTTTGGTCGAAAAATTCCTCTCTGCGAGCTCGGAACACGGCCCGACCAGTGCTGCTTCTCGCGAAATCGAGAGCGGAGGCGGGCTACATTGTACCTCTCACACACAAACAAAACACAAACGCTGGACAGCTCAGCCCTCGCAAGCAGGGATATCGTGTTGCAGGTCAAAAAGCCTTGTGAAGTACGCCGCAGTCACAGACTGACGTGCTTTCGTATTTTTTGTGCATGCAGTCAATTACACTTGAAAACGTGTAGGCCTAGTAAGTAGTAAAAAATGTTATTATTTTATTGAATGAAATATAGGTCAGACCAATAAACGAAACTCTTGGGGTAAAAAACCCGGGAAAGTCTCACTCTCGTCACCTATCCATATAGACAACTGTATTTGATGACCAAATGAGCTCCCCAATTGAAACAGTGAGCATTGTCTATTGAAACAAAGTGTACGTTGGACAATTGGGCATGACCAGTCAAGCACCCCTCACCCCTCTATTCCCGCATTTACACGAACTTTTCCAATTTACACACTTGCTTGTAAGTTGACACGTGACATAATAAAACATTTATCAATGATTGGGAGAAGGGATTTTGATAAAACACTGCCCCGTATTTGAATTGATAAAAGCCGATCTCGACTAGAAAGAAAGTCGGGCACGTAGATTATATTCCCACGTGCCCGGACCGGGGATGTGGGTCTCTCACTGTCGCCCACGCTTAGCTCTCGTCGCAAGATAAGCCTGTGAAAAAAAGATAAGTCCACTTGTCCAGTAACAGATCGGCCCTTGCATCTGGGTTTATATTATTTGTCACAGTCTAGTCAAGGTCACGATGCGTTGGCGCGGGGCGGGGGAGGGGAAAGGGGGTGGAGCCCGAATGCTGGCTAGTAAACAAGATAAGGAAAGGGGGTTCTGCATATCTCTATTCCCATGTGTTTAATTTCAGTTATCAGTTATCACCTAGCTTTTGACTTCTAGCAGATTAAAAAAAATTGGAATTGTTATGGTAATTATTTTATGCAGTATAATCTCTGGAAGATCGTGAGTGGTAAGGCGGGGGGGGGGGGGGGGGATACTCGACCCACTGCCACATGTCGGCGGCATGAAGAACAAAGGACATTGTCACATTATAATTCGAAAGAAAAACAACCGCTATATGTCCTGATAACTTATTTAATTGTTTTTAAATGGGCATGTAAGTTTCTGTCTGGACATGTAAAATTATCTCCAACATGCCCAGAATAAATTTTTTGAGCCCTGCAAGTAAGTGAATTATTTTACTTACCCTAAAATCCCCATGGTTTTTAGGTTTATAGCTCTGGAATTTTAAATAATTAGGCCTATATGAAATGTTCTTGAATAGACACGGAACGATAAAAAATATTAATTTTAGGGAAACTAAAAAAATTTAATTTAAAAAAATTGAAGATCAGCAGACAAATAATTAATTAAATAAAGTAAAAAGAGTAAATGATAGAGGCGTAATAACATAATAACATGATACTAAACTGAGGGCACATACGAAAATGATAATCATATTATGACTACGCAGACGATATCACTGACCAAAAAAAGGAGGACAGAGTGGGAGAGGTTTTGGGATCGCTACAGAAGAAGGTAGCAAAGCTTTCACTATTATTTTTTTAAATTTCCCTTTAGAGTAAATAGAAGGCAAGTTTGACACCCGCCAGGGTTGAGTAGAGGGAAAATGCTCGGGGTAAAACATGTATAGTCCTTTTGCATAATGGGAATGTTGGGTATAAAAATTTGGGCAAAAAGGGTTTACCTATATCACTAGAAAGGTCTTGAAGAGACGATTCCGAATATCCATGGGTAGACCAGCAGCAGCGGCAGCTTTCTACCAAAATTCAAGGTCAAAGGTCAAATTATTACTATTTTGATAAAATTTAAATTTTTCTTTGTTGCGATTTTTTTCTTTTTCTTTTATAAATTTAGGAATCGATTATATTGTAAATAATCATGAAATATAGTAAAATTTAATATTTTACCTTTTTGTGACCCAAAATTAGGTCACAATTGCCAATTTTGTACAATATAGCATTTTCTTCTCTTTTGGTGACGTTTCATGTTAACATCCATTTTTAATCACATGCAATAGCATCACACACATGTATTTGGGTGTAATTTGATTTAAAGCATGGCCAAGGTCATTGGTTCAGTCGTGGAAAGGTCAAATATGTTTAAAAAATGTCGAAAATATCGAGTGGGTACTCAAAAGGGAAAGGAATTTTCAGTTAGATTGCTACGACGAATGTGATATTGTTCAAAATAGTAATTATATTTAACCTTTAAACCTTTCAAACTAGATAGTTTGAAACTTGACTTTTGAACTTTTATGACGAAAAACTTTTGTCACAAAATTTTTAAATTTTAAAAAAAAAATTACATTTTCTCATACGTTTTGATTTAACTACTTCACATTCATTTTTATGAAATACATAAGTATTTCACATATGTATTTTGGTGTGTGCTCTGATTATAAATAAGCATTGGCAAGATTGTTTGGTCAATCGTGAAAATGTCAAATATGCTTGAAAAAGGTCGAAAAATCGAGTTGGGTCACGAGTCATGATTCGATTTTATCACAACGGAGATCTATTTGTCCTTTTCGGTTATTTTATAGCATTTATATTACACCGGTGTCGATATTATTATGATGGTTTGCTGATCAAACCGAAATGTTATTCGACAATTGTAATGAAAAGCGAACAGAGTAGAAGAAATCGCATGATTCACTAACATTTTATGCATTGGAAATTGAAACACTACATATGCGCTGCGTGATTAGATTGAAAATGCGATGCGTCATCAATAAATATTTGTGCGTACATCAATGTCCGGGGGCGGGGTAGCAACAAAGATCAGGTCAAGATCATTGTTACTGCATGTAACACACTTGAGGTCCTCGTCAGTCTACTGGATTTAGTTGTGTTAGCAATGTAGACAAAAAGTTAATAATTCGAAATTGGAATTCCTTTCCGAGTCCGTGGAGATTCAGCCATCACTATCCGAATCATCGAAACTTTCTTCACCGCTTTCCTCATTTGACTGAAAATTTGTGCTATCTTTTAATTTACAAGCGTTTGCGCAAGTAAGTTTGTTTGTGAGGCACTCACAGTTCGGCAGCACGCAGACTCTTGGGCAATTGCATGCCAACAGTTCCATCATTGCCAATGGTGCTGGACGTCCTTCCATCCACTTCACTGTAAGATCACCATTCTCATTCCTCCTCCATCATGGACGTTGGATCGGGGAACAGAGGGGACGTGGTTCGAACATCTGTACCAAACTGCAGCTTGATAATTTGCCCTCAAAACGTGTGCAGACAAACAGTCTTGGCAAGGTGGTAACGCTCAGAGTCAACTTCACCACACTTACTTCTGAACCGTTCGTAGCGGAGCTGATTCACGCTAGTTATTAGTCGTTAACGCGTAAGTTTGCAGACAAATGCTTCGATTTTGTTTAGGAAATTCACGTCTAAGTGTCCAATCATGGCCCAGTTGACTTAAATCTTCCACTAAAGTCAATGTTTTTTGCGAAGCGTTTTAAGCTGTCAAAGCTGGAGTCCCGGCAGAGCTCTCATCTTGGAAACATCAGTATAATTTTTTCTGTTCTTTGTCCGTCTCTTTGAGAACATGGCGAAACGAAGCCCAGATACATAAAACTACACGTCTGTGTCGAAGATGTAATGCTTGCTGACTTGTAGCCTTGTAGTGATGCATGCTTAGCATGTAGGAGCATTCGAGTGTCATGCAGCTTTTTCTTGTGAGGAATTCAGTTCAGGGTAAAAGGGTGCCAGCTGACGGAGGCTATCTTTCACGCAAGACTCTTCACAAGTAAAGTAGAAGACTCTTGGCACCCCAAGTTTCTGTCTCTTCTCCTCGGATTTCCAATCTTCAAAAACAAAATTGATCAGCTTAGTTTTATTTTGAGAGTTTTGGAGAAATCCTCTCCAGTCACGAATGCAGTGCCCAGCGGTGCACGACATCTTGAACTTTGAGAATTTGGGTGTACTCCTCCGAAGTCGTTCCAAGTTTTTTTTATTGAAGACTCTATAAATCAAATACAATGTCGATGTGGGCGCAACCCTCTGCTTCTCGAAACGCTGATGCCATGTTAGTGAATCATGTGATTTCTTCTACTCTGTTTTTCTGTCATTACAACTATCGAATTGCATTTTCGGTTTTCCATCAAAATAATATCAAAACTGGTGTAATATACTATAAAACACCGAAAAGGACAAAGAGATCTCCGTTTGATAACATCGAAAACATGACTCGTGACCCACGTCGATATTTTCGGACCTTTTTCAAGCATATTTGACATTTTCACGACTGACCAAATAATCTTGGCATGTTTATTTATAATCGGAGCACACCCCCAAAAGACATGTGTGAGATACTTATGATTTCATATAAATAAATTGAAGTAGTAAAACAAAACGTATGAAAAATGTATTTTTTTTTAAATTAACAATTTTGTGACAAAGTTTTGCGTCATAAAAGTTTAATGTCAAGTTTCAAACTATCTAGTTTGAAGGTTACCCTTAATATATTACTATTTTGAACAATATCACATTTGTCGGGAGCAATCTAACTGAAAATTCCTTTCTTTAGAGTACCCACTCGATATTTTCGACATTTTTAAGCATATTTGACCTTTCCACCGACTTGACCCAATGACCTTGGCCATGCTTTAAATCAAATCTTACACCCAAATACATGTGTGTGATGCTATTGCATGTGATAAAAAAAGGATGCCCAAGATGAAACGACCAAAATGTAGAAGAAAATGCAATATTGTACAAAATTGGCAATTGTGACATAATTTTGGGTCATAAAAGGGCAAATATTAAATTTTACTATATTTCATGATATTTACAATTTAATCGATTCTTAAATTTATTGAAAGAAAAAAAAAAAAATCGCAACAATGGAAATTAATTTATCAAAATAGTAATAATTTGACTTTGACCTTGAATTTTTTGGGGAGAAAGCTGCCGCTGCTGCTGGTTATCATGGATATCCCGGGAAACGTCTCTTCAAGACCTTTCTAGTGATAAAGGTCAACCTTTGCCCCAAATTTTATAACCCACATTCCCATTATGCAAAGGACTAGTATTATACCTAGTTCACGCGTCGCTATATATATGCCGCAAATTACGCTTTGGCTTTACGACATAAACGTCACGTTTAAAAATTATTAATGTATGTTACTTTCAAAACAATTATATTAGGGAAGACATCAATAATAAAAACCATTAATGGAATCTAAAACCGATCTTGTTCGATAAGCCAATATTTACTTAATCAACATATTATGCACAATGTGTGGAGTGAGCGTGAGGAAAAACAGATGGGGGGCTTTTGGCTTTGTCGGTATTATTTACGATGTGGAAAGCGGGTGACCTTGGGATTTTAGGACGATGCCTGTTTTCTTTGCTTCAAGTTCTTGATGCTATGATTACTATGCTTTGTTGAGTCGTATGAAATGAGTGAGAGAACGCATGTGTGAAAAATCTCTAGGGGCAAGGTCATCGTAGAATAAGTAAGCAGCGACAGGCGGGTCGGACGGAGTCTGTCCGTGGCCGCCTTCATCTACGCAGCTTCCTCGTAATAAGTGCAATCATAAAATATAATATCTTTATTTGAATGTTGAGTTGATTGGTCTGTTGGTTGTCTTGAATATTTTAATTTAAAAAAAAAAAAAAAAAAAAAATCAACGCAAATATTCGACATATTCCACGCATTATACATAGGTATTTTCGACGTGGAGTGTCAAATATTATTTTGCTTTGCGTCGCTACTCGCTACCCAACCTGACTCCCGCCACCGGCAATCTTGACTGAAGGCCGCCATTGTCACAATCACAAACAAATGGAATATAAGCCTGCATAAAATTAATTAATAAATACCAATGTTGGCTTTGTACATTTAAAAATACTATTTTTCTTTCACACAAATGCGTTTTACGTTTTAATAATTATGATAAGTTCAGTTGTCCGTTCCTTTCATTTCAGCGATCGAGACGATCTATTTATCCGTGCCGAAATATAAAGGAAAACTAATTTTCATGTTTATACTTCAAAGTTGTTTAGCTTATTTAAAACACTAAGGCACAAGTATTGTGCTATTGATGTAAACAAGAGTAAACAGTTCTAAACATTTTCCCGTACTGTAGAGCGCACCCATAAACTCCTGATCTACATGACGATGTTCTTCTCGTTCTTCTCAATAAGTATCAGTGCTAGATGCCAAACCTTATCGAAATTTATATTTGTTTTCTAGTGTTTTATTTATTTATACTTTTATTCTTTTATTCTCTCTTTCTCTCTCTTTTATTCTACATTAGATTAGGTGGGAAATGAGATGTCGGCTACAGTAAGGGTTGTAATTGCACCGGAAACGATGGAAATCGCTTTTTAGTTTCAATCAATAGAAATTGCCATTGACATCAATTGTTAACAACTATCAAAATATTTCATAAAAACAGTATCTCGGCTTCCAACGGAGCTAGAAGCACAAATCAAATTGTGTCAGACTCGCGAAAGTGTGATCAAAATAATAGAGCTATTATCTATTAGATCTTGCAAATAAACTGTTTAAATAAGTGGCCGTACTACCCCCTTCCACTCTACGCGTGACTCATCTACCCACCCCATTGCTGAACCGGTCTCGAGTGCAATACGATCCCGCGCGCCGAGTTGAGTCGGCGACACCTGCTGTATAGCGCGCTTCTCAAGACGGACGCCTGCACACCCCAATCACCCACAATTAGTCAGTTGAACATTCTATGTTAAAGGGTAAAGGACGTGTCGCATCAATAAAGTATAAATTGAATCAAGAATAACAGTCGCGCATGTAGATTGTTGAACAGTTATTTAACCTTTGGGATCATGGTTCCTGAATTCCTGTAGGCTTAGCCCTACTGCCTGCTTATTATTATTATTTTAAAAATTATTACCGGTACTATCATTAACGGATCAATTAACAATCACTTCGTAGTTATATCCCGTCACCATCAACAACCCCCCCCCCCCCCCCTCCCAGCCGCACGGTGGAGTACTACGGCGGGTAAATTGGCCTTGACGTGATGAAAACATTTTGCGCTGGGGGAGACCCTGTCTAGGGGTTTCCCTTTCATTCGGGGGGAATTTTTTTTTTTATCTTTTGACCCCCAATGTAAAACAGAAAAGCAAAGGTTTCATATAACATTTTAAAATTTAAAAGAACTACCCTACATCGCTTTTGGGTTTTTTAGGGTTTAAATTGACAAAAGGTTTTTTTTTTAAACGGTCAATTAGCCCCCCCACTCTTTTTTTTTGTGTTTTTACCCGGGAAACCCCGGGCCGGTTTTGGTGATTGTGAAGGGTTTAAACCCGGGGGTCGAAAAAAAGTGGGGTTTTTCACTTTCTTCACCCCTACTAAAACATCACCCTTTTAATGCAAAAAAAAATTTTTCCAAACGGGGAAATTGTGAAGACAATTTCGCAAAATGTTCCCTCTGGAGACGGGTTTTATTAAAAATGACAATCTGAAACTCTAGTGCAAACTGATCTACACAACCACTCCCGGGGCATTCTGCCGTGATTGGATTCACCGAGTCATTAGATAATTTAGGCAACTTTTGGGGGCAAAATCGTTTTTGGGAAACCCTTTTTTGTGTGTCATTCTTTAATTTGAAGTGTTGCTTTCCTGTGGGTTAAAAAATGCGCGAAAACAAAAGTAGGTACCGCCCTACAAACCCGTCACGACCAATGAGCGCACGGGCAGCGCCTACGGCATTTTCCATGACAAACCCTGAACTACTTGAACTGTAATTTTTTAATAAGTCGTCAACAGTACCCACCAAAAAGGGGAAAAATCAAACGGCAGCGCGTTCAAGTGAAAAAAATTTTTTCTCTACTGGCGGGGGGAATACCCCAAATATAAAATAACTTGTTTGATTGTGATTACGAGTTTTTTAAAATTATAAACTTTATTTAACATTAAAACCCTGTAAATGGGGTATTGTAGGAGGTTGCACAACACAAATGACCGAAATTTTAAAAAACTCCTTTACTTTGAGGGCCACTTGGGAACAATACAATGGGCCCCCCCCGGGCGTTTCCCCTAAAATTAAATTGTTGGGTTCGGAAACACCCCTTTAAATGTCCTCGTCATGCCAAACGAAACCCGATTAAACCCGTTTTAAACACATACCTGGCATCAACTGATGTCTTCCCCAAAATTTGGGCCTTTATGACCGAAACTTGCTAACCCACCCCATAAAAATTAAATTTTTTTTTTCCCCCTGAACCCCCTTGAAAACGAACCAGAGCATAACAAACGGGGAAATAATGCCCTTTTGCATTCATTTGATCAGTCCAGCACCCATTTTAGTCAGAGTAGGGAAAACTTTCTGCACACTGGCACCACTCCGTAAATCCGTGCCCTTTTTTCTGAGTCGCCCGGAGATGCTGTTTCATTGGTATTTAAAACCTTTTCCCCCGGAACAACATTGATCTTTTTTTTCCCTTGGGGCTGGGTTGGGCCCATTTTGGCCCCCTTTAGTCGCGGGCTTTGTAGATAGGTGGTCAAGCTGACATTGGAGGTTGGTTTCTTGTTCTTGTCGCGGGCGGACGTTTTGTCTCCCAAAAACCATCTGTTCTTGCGGGGCCCTTTCCCAAAAAGTGAAAGGATTTCGGCTTCTTCCGACCTTTTTTTGTTTTTTTAAAAAAAAAGTCTTTGTTTTGCTCGGATGTTTTTTTTTTTTTCAGACTGAGTAATTTTTTGTTCTTTATTCTCCCCCTTTTTGGTTGAGAAAATTTTCTTTATCTCAGGGGTTGGGGTTTTTTTTGGGTTCTTTCCGGGGAAACCGTTCTTTCCAGTTTAGTTGAGGTTCCGAAGGCTATTTTCGTGAGCACATTTTTTGCGGTGGCGGATCTAGGGCATAACCCCTTGGGGAGGGGGGGGATTCGCGTGTGAAATGTACGTCGTGGGAAAGGGATTTCGCACGGACGCGGGCAAAAATTTTTGAAAAATTTTTTTAAGTGCTTTTGTTGCTTTTTGAAAAAATTGTTGGGGGAATGCAATAAAAAAACAATGTATTTTTGGGTGCGTCAATTTGTTTTGTCGCCCATGTCAAAGTGTACAATTTACAGCTTTGGCCTCCCTTGCAACTATTGCGCTGTTTCAACCCCAACGGTTTGGCCCACTCAAAAAAACTTCGGGAAAATGAAAAGAAAAATAGTGTAAATTTTTTCCCAAAGAACCCCCCGGTACATAATCCGTGTGAATTTCTGACCTTTAGCGACGGAAAACTAAATTTTTTTAAAATGAATTTTCGTGAACAAACTAAGATACGAAAGTAATCGTTTATCTCGACAAATTGATGTATTCAGAGTGAAAAATCCCTAAACCCCCCCCGTAATGAAAAAATCTTGAGAAAAAGTGGTTAGGGGGTCCAATTTTTCCCTATTTTATTCATTTTTTACTCGGAAATTTTGGGTTTTTGGTTGTTTCCCCAAATCAGAATCTATAATGCAAAAAAATTTAAATTATTAATTTTTTTTATAAAGTTGTTTAAATTTTTAAACCTTTACAAAAAAAAAAAACAAATTTTTATCTCCCAACAAAAATTGTTAAATCCCAAAATTTCAAATTTAGTACGTCTTTAAACATTGTCTATTTAGCTGGGGTTTAAAATTTAAAAAGTAAATAAGATGATTTAAAAAATTTATGCCTCTTTGGGTTATTTATTGCCCCACCCCTTGTTTTCCTGATGTGTTCTCACCACATTGTAGGGCCCACCTTATAAAGCAAAAAAATAAAATAAAAATATTTCACTGGTTTTGGTTTTAATGATCCCTCATGGTGGCTGAAGTGAAACAAAGAAAACACAAATGATTAAGAGATGATAACCAACTCCAGACACTTTAGCCCCAACAAAAACCCCCCATTCCAGCGCTTTTTCACCAAAATTAAATTTAAACTGTGGGGGGCCCGGGCCACGTAGTCAGTGAAAAAACCCTTTCGGGATAACATGTACCATAAACTAGTTGTAATATTTTTCTTTCAGATCTTCAATTTGGGAAAAACAAGAATATTCTTTGGTCCATGTAATAATTTAATTTTGGGGGTTTAAGAGGCTTTTGCATTTTTTATCGACATTTACCCTTAAAAAATTTATATTAGATTGTCGGGAAAAGTTTTAAAAAATTTTGGAAAAATACGGGGTTTCATGCGAATTGTGTTGGCCAAAATTTAAAATTTTTGGGTAATGCCCAAATATTCTACATCTTAATGCCACTCAAAATTGGAACCGAGAAAAAAAGGGTCCAGTTTTTGTACTCTGGGGTTTTTTAAATTAATTTAAATCTTTTAACTACGAGGATTTTAAAAACCCATTTTAAAGGGGGACTTTGCTAAAAAGTCTCTATAAATTACTTAAAATCTTTTGGGACGCAAGAAAAAAATAGCTAATTGCAGCAGGACGAGCCCCAAACCCCATAAGGTTTTTGCCTTTTAGCACCCTATAAAAACCCTTTCTTCCCCTCTAGGGCAGTGCCATTTTAAAAATCGGGAAAATTTTTAAACGATATTATTGACTGCCCTTTTGCCAACACAAATGGAGTATTGGGGAAGGGCTTCTGGCGAAATTGAAACTAAAATGTGGGGCTCGTTGGTTTTTTTTTTTTGGGCTCGTTTATTGGGGTTAGCGTATCTGTTCCAAGCAAAAAGGTCCGGGGGTTCGATTCCCGCTAAAAGTCAAATTTTTTAAAAATTCTGATTTGGATTAAAGGTCCACATTTCCCTTGGGTCGTAGGAGTTTGTAAACGGTGATTTTGGGACCCCGTCCTAGCAACGAACACATAATAAATTTCAGATTTGGGTTTCTGAATCGGCCTTTTTTGATTCTGGCTTTTGATTCGAGGGTTTGGGCCACTGCCCCATCCCACGGGATTGCTATATTTCCTATTAAAAATATCGATTTTGGGTTGGGTTTAATCGCTCACTCGTCGATTGGCCCGGGGCCTGCAGGGTTGGTTGGTCGTTTTTGTTTTTAAAGTCCCCCACTAAAAATCTTTTATATAACTGAGTGGGTGGGACTCTAAAAAAAAATTTATTTTTTATTTATTTTTTTTAAGACGTTTAAGGGCTTTGTACCACTCTGCCCCGAAAATTTGAAAGTCGAAGAAACAGGGTCTAAAAATTTTGCGGGAATGAAAGGGGGCCCTTTTAAAAATAACTGAAAAAAAATTGTTTTTTTTTTTGGGCGTTACATAACCTCATTTTTTGGAAAATTTAAAATATTTGAGGTTTGGACAAAAGTGTAATTTTTACAAGATAATTAAAAAATAAATTTTTGAGAATCGGTTTTCTGCCCACGTTTTTTCTAAACCCCCTTTAGCTAAACTTGAAATAGCTAAAATTTTTTCTGAAAATTTCCCTTGGTGTACGAATTTTTTTGTAAAACGGTAAAAAAACTCGTATTTGCCCTTTTTTGAAATAAAAAATCACCCCCAAATTTAAAAAATAAAAAATTTTTTTGAATGAAGCATTTTTTTTAATTTTGCTCTTTTTTGGGCCTCATCAATGTAGTCGGGATCCCAAATTTGGGCCCCACTTTCTCTCTTGCTTAAATCAAACAATTTCGGGAAATAAACGTTCAAAAAAAATCTGCTTAGTTTTTCAACCATTTAACTTGTAAAAAACACGTCTTCCTCGCCGATGACTGCCCAAACATGCCCTTTGGTAGTCCAGACGACGAAGAACAATATTTACGACGGAAAAGGTGCGTTTCCCTTTGGTTTTGGGGTCCCTGTAGTTGTGATCTGGTTCAATTTGCAGGGAATCCTTAAAAATGAATGGAAAATTTATCTTTGGGGTGCCCCAAAGGCTTTTGAGGTTCAATAAATTAGCGCTAGCGGGACTTTTTCATTTAAACAATGTGATCTTTTCCCAATTAACCGTCAGGGGAACACCGAGATAAGGATGCGCGGATCGATAAACAACCCATGTAGAACCTTACATTCCATTCTGTCTCAAACTGCGCAATCGCCTGTGGCCCCTTTGTCTATGCCCTTTGAGTATTTTTCGAGCCAAAGAAAGGGGGAAAACGGATCTTTTACCATCCCAGCACATGACGTTGTCAACCTCTGTTTGCAAACCCGGGCCAAAACTTTAAACCTTTTAGTTTAAATTTTTCGCTAATTTTTAAAGAAACCCGAAATGCTTTGGCCGCGATTTCTCTCCTCAAAGCATCTCTCTCTTTCATCCCAAAAGGGACAAATTTTCAAAGTACAAGGTTTTAGCTTCTCAAAGGTCCTCGGGGAACATGGGGGGCAGTGGATTGGCTGAATCGGGGGGCGTAGTCGTCATCGAAAACAGGAACAAACCGACTTTTTTGCGTTTATTTTAAAATCCTGCGTCCGTTTTCCCACCCCCCAGTTTTTTTTTTTGAGTTTAAACCCTTTGACTTTCCCTTTACCCTTTGGGTGTAACGCTTGGTGAAAAACCCAGGGCTTTTCGGGGGAAACCCCTTTTGTGGACTACACGATTTTAGCCCTCCCTTTGAGTTAAATGACAAAACGGGCACATTGCAGCAAATTGCCCTGAGTCTCTCAAAGTATTGTTTTTCCCTTTCCCCAAACTTTTTTTGCCGAAAAGGGGAATTGTACTGTTCCGCGGAAATTGTAGTAAACTTTGGGAAAAAAGGCTTTCGGGGCGTTACTTGAAAATCGTTTCCCACAGCCGACATGATCTTTGTAACTTTTCCATTTAGCCCCGAAGTTTAGTTAGGCATTAGTTTCACCAGGTAAAGGGTCCCATCACAAAGTAGCTACCTCTCTGGGCAGTGGGATTTATCCCCGTTTTTGGGCTCGTAAAATTGGTGATGTCCCTCGCATTTCACAAATTTTGACATGGAGAAGTGTGTCTTGCTATCTTCAAGGGTTAAATTTCCCCCTTAGTGACCGAACTGTAAAGACCCCATCTACATTCCCCCAAACTGTATGTAAAAGTTCAGGTGCCCCCAACCCCTTTTTTTAAAAGGCAAATTTCAGGGAAATTCCCTTAATGAAATTTTCTGAGCAGGTGTTTGGGCGGCACTAAAACTTCTGCCAAGGAATTTGGGCCCGTAAGGCAGTGTTTTCAATGACTTGCGGTGGACGCTGCTGTCTCCGCCCCGCCTAAAAAGGGCCGGGGCGTACTTAAATCCATGCATCGCCAAAACTTTTTTGGGAACCCCTTAAAACGATCCCCCCCTGCCCCCAATCCCGTAAAAAAGGCCCCACTTCCAAATTTGGAAAAAACATTTTATCGGGAAGCCTGTCTACGGGATTGTCTTTTGGTAATACTGCAAAATGAACAATTTTAAATTTGCGGACGCCAAAAAATTTAAAACCCTTTTCCATGTAGGGTTTATCCAAACGATCACCGCAACTCCCGACGCGGGTTTTTGGGTAGTTAGTTAATTATGTTATAATATTTTGTTAGTTATAGTTATTTTTTTATTATAAAATAAAAATTAATTTTAATTTTCCCTGGAAAACTTCAGTGAAACTATTATAAAAATTTATTATTTTAAATTTTTATTTTTATTTTTATATTTTTAAAAAAAAAAAAAATAAAAAAAATTTAAAAAAGTGGGGGATTTGTATAGTAAAGGCTAAATCATGTCGAAGTGGCGTACCAAAAGGGGTAAATTTTGGGTCCTAAACTATTTTTAAAGTATTGTAAAACTTTAGGGTCAGATAATTTCAAGTTTTTATCTTTTTTTTATGCGGACGACCCCTCCCTTATTAGAAATACATAAGAACGTCAAACTAGCAGTAGAATATTTCAGGCAGTTTTTCTTAATCTCTTGAAAGGGAACCATGAATGAGACTCATTATCAACGCGGAAAAAAATAAATTGGGCATATCTGCCCACCCTTTTAAAAGCGATCGGGAAAGCCAGTATAGAGGGTTTTTGCTCACGATTTTAATTGTTTTGGGACAGAAACCCCTGGCAAAGATTGTTTATATGTTTTAGGGCCCAAAAAAAATTTTTTCATGTTACAGCCCTCCCTATTTTGGGATTGAAATATCGAAATATTGCCGGATATTTTAAATAGGGAAATATGCAAAAGGGCTAAGACTTGGGGCCCTTTTCACTTTCCCGGAAAAGATAAAACTTATCTTTTTAAAAACCCTAAAAAGGTATATTTTTGCTCTAGCTGGGCGTTTTAAAAGTACGGTATATCGGGGTTGGGGTAATGCGTCTTACTCCCCAATTAAAAAAAAAATTTTTTATATTACAAAAAAAAATTATAAAAATATGAATGAAAGGAAATCGTTGATGGGAGATTTTCTCGGGTTTGTATTTACTATTTGATGTTTTTCCAGTTAGGGAAAAAACTTTTTTTATAAGCTGTTATTAAAGCATTAAATTTGACAAAAAAAATTTAAAAATTTCCCTTTTACCCCCAAAAACTTTTAATCGAGCCAAAAGTGCCCGGAATTTACCCGTTACCACCCTTTTTAAAAAATAAAAATGGGAAAAAGATCGTTAACTATCTGTAAATTTTTATTTTAAAAAAAGATTCTTCAGAAATTAAAAATTAGATTTTATTTAGAGATATAAAAATTAAATTTAAAAACATATTTTCCCCTTTAAAAAAATTTAGTTGAGGAGGGAAAATTTTGGTTATGTGAATTTTTTTTATTTATGTTTTTTAGGTATTTAAACAATTTTCTTCTAAATTTTGTTCATTCATAAATTTATTCATAATGTCAAACCTTTTTTTTAAATTTTTCACATTTTTTTGTTTTGACTCACAGTCGGTAATTTTTAATAAACAAAATTTTAAATTTTAAATTTGGTTAAGTGTTAAAGTGAAAAAATTTCCCTTTTCTTTAATAAACATAAATTCCACGATAAGCCCGCATGCGCCGTTGTGGAAGGTTTGAATGTATGAAATATTAAGGGTTTTGGGAAAAAATTTTAAACTACAATAAAAATAAAAAAAAAAAAAAATTTTTATTTTTAAATTTTTATTTTTATTATTATTATTATTTTTTTTATTTTTATTTTTTATTATTATTATTTTTATTTTGTTTATTATTATTAAAATTTTTATTATTAAATTATTATTATTTTTTACATGTTTTTCCCCATCTCGGTACAAAACCGGGACAAGTTTAAAGCAATGTATTGCGACTAAAGTCAAGCCCAAAACATGTGGGCCCATAAAAATGACAAAACATTCAAATTTTAAAAAAAAATATCTAAAATTTTTATACCCGTATTCAAATAACATTTTAATTTAAAAACTTAAATTAAACTTTACAAAAAATACAAAATAAAATGTTTTTTTAAAACCATTGTCATTGGAAAATTTTGGACTATATGGCATGTACAAATTTTAACCGCTTTCGCATTTTGAAATAAATTCTTGTTAAGGGCCATTTTGGGGTAAACTATTGGGGTTTGGGTGTGGTATAAATGCCGTTTGGGTGACACAATAATTGGTATTGTAGTGGGGCTTGATCTTTTTTCCCCATTTTCTTTATTTCTTGTCCTAAGTCAAAATAGCGGGTAACTTTTCGTCCCACGTTTTTAAAAATTTTGGCCCTTGTGGGAAATTTCCCAAAATCAATAATTATATGTTTTTTCCCTTTTTATTTATCCATCAAAATGATATCAAAGGCCCATTATGTTTTATTTTCTTTTTCTGGGAATAACAGCCCGATCAATTTTATGTTTTTAAATAATATTTAAAAAGTTTTAAATTTTAAAATGTTAATATAGGGCTCCCGTAATTTTTTGTGAAAAATTTTGCCCGCCCTATGCCAGGGTGCTGACAGATGTGGTGCACCTCACAAAATATGAGGCGCCCAAAATCCCGCCGGGGCAGCCGGGGCGCATGGCTTTTTTTTTCCTTTATGTAAAGATTTTTTAAAATTAAAAACAGGGGTTTGTATTAAATTATATTGGAAGCTTTCCCGTACAACGAAATTAAAATTTTGTTTGGGGGCATAAATTTAAAAGGAAAAATTCAGCTCTATCATGCAAAAATTGATTGATTAAGCTGGTGAAATTTTTGCGTATCAATGTAAGAATGAACGTTTGCTGGCCTGCGATATTAAACTGACCCCTTTTATCGGGGGTCAGTGGGTTTGGCCAGTGTGACCCTCACACCTAGGGAGGGTGGAAAAAGGGGGGGGCCAAATACCTCGAAAAAAGCGGTGATTTTTAGAAATGCCCCTTTTGGTAATCGTACTTATTTTAGAAGAAATCCCAAATTTTGGGTTTAGCCCTGCCGGTCCTCCTTTAAAGAACCCCCGGGAAAGAAGAAGTTTCTTTTAAAAACCTGTTTTCGGTTGAAAAGCCCTGCTTGTAAAAAAGGGGATCGGCATTTCCCCCGGGTGGGGTGCTGTAAAAATTGGAACATCTTCAATTTTTTTGTACTAGAAAAATAGTTTTTTAATTTCTATCATTCTGTTACGAGGGGTCCCTCTAACCCTACCCTAATAAGGGGAATTTAATTAGGGGCTAGGGGACGGGTTTTTGGGTTTCGTTCTTAGGTTTTTTGTTAGCGGGGTAGGAGTTTAAACCTGGGGGCACCTATCTGGGGTTAAAAGGGGCCAAATTAAAAAACAATGCGATAACACAAGACTTTTATTTTCCATAATTAATTTGATTGGGGGGTGATTTCATTTATACAATGTCCCTTTTTTTGTTTTTTTTTCTCCCGGCAGTGTAGATTGTTAAGAATAAAAAAAAATGATAAATAAAAAATAAAAGAACAACGACCAACGAACCTGGGGCTATAAAAAATGTAGTGTTATTTTCTCTTTTAGACTTTTTCCGGTGTGACTACCCGCTGTGCTGTCAACCCACCAACTTCACCTCGAAATTTCCCCTTTTCATTTGCCCTTTTTCAAAAGAGTTCTAATTTTAGTGTTGTGTTGTTTAGTGTTGCTCCCGGGTTTGTCGTCGGGGAAACCCCTTCCCCTTTTACTACTCCCCGGGCGGCGACGACAAAGACAAAAACGAAAGGGGATGACAAGACGGAGACGACCACGCGTGGGGGGAACCCTGCCCCCCCCATAGCTTGGGGCTGGGTTTTGACCACCAAAAACCCGTCCACCCCTTTTCCCCCGTTTATCCCTTTCTCCCTCCCCTTTGTCTCATTAGCCCAAATTGCAAATATGAGACGTAAGCAAATTCCCAAACAATCAGTGTTGTTATTTTTCCCCCTTGTAGTTTTTAGCTTCTTGGGTTATGGCAGGCGGTAGGTCTTCCTGGGTTATTCTAAATGATTAAAAAATTTTATAATTTTAAAACTATGACGTTGAAAGCTAAAATTGTTGGGCACGAATTGACAGGGTATATTTGAAGCAACAATATTGTTTTTTCATGATAAAATCCTAGCTATATATAACCTCTATAGAAAATTTAATTTAAAGGTTAATTACGATAGTTTTTTTTGATGGGGTATCTTGGAAAGGAAAAAACCCCTCCCGATCTGTGGGTCCGAAAACATAGTGTACGCCAAGTTTTTTTGATAAAACTTTTTAAATCCACAACATAAAACATTACCCCAATAAAAAGTATAATTTCTTGCATATCAAATGCGCCCAGAAACAGGGGTAGTAAAATAAAATTTTTTAAATTTTTTTAAAAACAGACCCCCCCCCGGCCAAAAAAAAAAAAAGATAACTTTTCGTTGGTCCCCCGAGGAATTCAGGAAATTTTTTTAGTCGGGCGGTTCTAAAATTATATTTTGTAATTTGAATGAGAAAACCCAAAAAATTTTTTCATTGTATGAAAACCTGGTCAAAAATTACCTTAAACTTTCACTGCCCCCTTTAAACTGACAGAAAAATTTTTAGTTTCCCCGGAAGCAATTCCCGAAATTTACAAAATCATCCCATAATTCATAAGATTTAGATTATACTTTTCAAAGCTTTTCCCCTTTAAAAAAAAGTCTGTCGTATTTTGTTGGGTCCCTGGTCCCTTCCAAACTTAGATAACGAAAGCAGAAAAAAAGTGCAAAATCAGCATTTCGAAAAGGCAGCATAAACCTCAGCTAATCATACCTTCAATTTAAGTGCATTTTTTTAAACAAAGGGTTAAAGAGAATGGAAATTTCCTGGGGAACCCAAAATCGAAAAAAATAAATGGGGCCAAAACAAGAAAGCCCCGGCAGCCTGGATCTCCCTTTACGTCGCTCCTCTCGCCCTTAAGTGGTTTTTGGGTCTTTTTTAAAAATGGGGACACATCCAAATCACAGATATCTTCAAAAGGTGAAGACCCTCCCATTTGTGTGATGTGGGGGAAGTTTTAAACTTTTAAAACACGTTTTAAAAAAACCCCGTACCAAAAAATAGTAGTGATGGGAAAAGATTTTCAATTAAAACCTGCCCCCAAAGGAAACTTAATTTGACAATTGGCTTTCGACAAGGACGGTCGGTTCATGATCCCTGGGCGGTTAAAAGGGGATATAAAGGGGTGCATTTTTAAAAAAAAAACACTAGTGGCTATTTTCTTTTTATTTGGAAAAGGCGTATTATACGGCATGGAGATATGGCATTTTAAAAAAAATTTAAAATATCTGGGGCTTTAAAGGGCACCTGCCAATTTTTTTTTCAAACTTTTTATCTGACAGAATTTTTAGGGTTTGAATTGGAAAAATTTTATCTGAAACCTTTTTTTCAAGAAACGGGGTCCCCCAAGGATCAGTTTTAAGTGTCGTATGTTTTTCTCACCCTCAACAATTACCTCAAATATAAAAAGCCCGTTGAATCATCATTTTTTTAGAAAGACTTTTTCCCCTTTACTTCCCCCAGCTTTTGTATTTGAGTTTGATTGAACGCCCAAAAAAAAACTAAACTAAAAACGCCTTTAGAGATGGTCACTGAAATGGATATAAATTCTCAAACACTAAAAAACCCCATGGGGTGCTATTTTTGCCCCTTTGGGGGTGGATTTTTCCTTAATCCCGACCGCACATGGAAAACCAGTTTACCATTTTCCCGAAATAACCCGATTTTTGGGGAAAGTTTTTTGGGGTAAAAAGTTAACCCTGGAGGCCACATATCCAACAGCTACGAACCCGTTTTTAAGCCCCGAAAATCCCAAGATTTCTCAGCCAAAACTAATTGGGGGGCTGATCGTACAACCATTTTTCATCTTTTTCGCTCCCTTTTCCCTCTAAGTTGGATTTTGGGGGGGGGGTTTATTTATGATTCGGGTAGACCCTTTTTATATCAAGACGTTGGATACCGTTTTACCCCACTGGTATAAGGCTATAAAGGGTAAAAAACCGTTTTTGAACTTTAAAAACCCGGGCCCAAACCTTTGCCAAAACTGTTAGAAAACTAATATAGTTGGGCCCCAAAATACCCCAAAAATTAAATTTTAAAAGGTTTCACAGTCGAAACCTGGGGGCTTTCAAGGGAAAACCCACGAACATAGCCTAATTGCCAAAATATTGGTTTTTAAATTTGGGCCTAAGGCCTATTTATTTTACTTAAAAATTTTCTTCTTCTTTGAGATTTAAAAATTTAAAAAAGGTTAAAAGTTTTTTAAAAAAAAAAACTTAAACTAAAAAAAAAAACCCGAATAACCCCTCAATTAAAATTTTGGGCGAAAATCGAACTATTCACTCCCCTCCAAAATTGGTTTTGCATTTTTTTGTTTTTAAGGGTTTAACTAGGGCCCAAAGATTTTTCTAGAGTTTGACAAAGTATTGTTTTTGTTTTGGGAAAAATATTTTCATAGAAAAAAATTTTCAAGCTTTGGTATGATTTTTTCTAGGGTAGGGTTTTCCCTTTTCAAAACATAATGTGAACACTTTGGGTTTTTAGGAAAACAAAAAAATGGGCCATTGTCTTTAAACCCAGCACCTACATAGACATTGCACCTGGGGAATATGTACTTCTTTTTTATCCATTCTCAACTCCAAAAACTCGACTTTGCATTCACAAATTTTTTATAATTTCTAATTTGTCCTTTATTTTTCTGAATAGGGGCCCCAGGGGGGGATTTGGGGAAAAAAACCCGGCCCCGGGCCCAAACTTGTGAGCGGCCCCAAATTTTGGGGGGAAAACGCGGGGCTGGGGCGGAGCCCCACTGCCGGAGAAATTTTCGCCAAAGGCGTTTTTTTTTTTTATTTTTTTTCATATCAAATTTTTAGTTTTTCCCCATTTCCCCAGGCTCAAAAAGACTTTTTAGGGGGCCCTTATCCCGCCCCTCCAAAAATTTTGCCCCAGCCCTCAATGCCCTACCTTCAAAGGGATCCAAAACGCGGCCCCATTCCCATCCTATTTTAGGGGTGTTGCCTTTTAAAATCCCAAATTTTTTTTAACAAAACCCAAAAAACGTGGATTTTTGAGTTTTTAATGTAAAGACGGGTGTTTTTTAAAAAATTTTTTAGCTCAAAAAGGCTTTTAGAGCGGGGGTGCCGCCCTAACCTAAAAGGGTTGTCCCTTTTAAGGGGGGGAAAGTATTAGTAGTTTTGATAAAAATCAAAAATTACAATTGTATTGTTTCAATTATCTTAATATCCTTTCTGGGATTGTTTTGGGTAGAAGATAAAATTTAAAATTATATTATAAAATTTTAAAAATTATTTAATAATATTGACCCTTTAATAAACCCTTGGAAACAACAATTGCGATTCCAAAAACTTACCCAAAACCCTTTGAAAACCCTTTTAAATTTTTCTGGAAGGGCTTTTTTCTTCCCGACCCAAAAATTTGGGCCCCCCCTTTTCTCGCATCTTCCCCCCCTTCCCCTACCTATATTTGGAAACCCTTTTGTGACATGTTACTTTTTAACAGCAGTAACCACGTCTAAAATTTAGCTGATTCTGAGGCATGATATGGGTTTAAAATCCGAAAAACCCAAAAACGAACACCCACAGTAGGCTCCAGTTCTTTAAGATAGGGTGAGTGGCTTTTTGCGCGCTTTTTGGTTTCACACCCCGTTAGGGTGCGGGCATTGCCGGGAGGAGTAAAAACCGGGGGCGCGGCGCGCGGGTATTTCGGGGGTTTTTATTCCCTCAATCCAAACAATATCAAAAGTAATATTTTTAGGATGCATATTAAAAAAAAACCTTAGTAGTAACCAATTAGTGGTTTATTCTACATACGTTAATTTCAAAGGGATTAAAAGTTTATTACACCTTTCCCCAATTTAAAATATAAAATTAAATTTTTTAAAAGAAACTAGTTTTTTTAACTTTGCTCCCTTTTTTGGGTCTTTACAAAGTAGTCGGGGTCCCCAATTGGCCACTTTTCTCCTTTTCGTCTTGAATCTACAATTTCAGGCAATAAACAGTTCAAATAAAATCTGCTTAGTTCTTCAACCATTTAACTTGTCCAAAACACGTCGTCTCGCTCGATGACTGCACAAACATGTCTTTGGTAGTCCAGACGACGAAGTAACAATATTTACGACGCGTAATGTGCAGTTTACCTTGGATTTGGTACATGTAGTTGTGATCTGGCTTCAACTGCAGGAAAAACCTTCAAATGAATGAGATAATTGATCTTTTTAGTGTCAAAGGCTTCTTCAGGTGTCAATAAATTAGCGCTAGCAGGACATTTCACTTCAACAATGTGATCGTTTCCTATTAACCCGTCAGGGGATACACCGAGATAAGGATGCGCAGGATCGATAAACAAGCCGCACTGTAGAACCTTGACATTCCATTCTGTCTCAAAGTGCGCAATCGCCTGTGGCTCCTTGTCTATGCCCCATTGAGTATCTTTCGAGCCTAAGAAAGTGGGATAACGGATACTTTCTACCATCCCAGCACATGACGTTGTCAACCTCTGCTTGCAAATCTGGCCAAACTTTGACGCTGTTAGTCTTAATCTTCGCTAATTTTTCCAAGCAACCGAAATGCTTTGGCCGCGAGTTCTCTCCTCTAGCATCTCTTTCTCTTCATCTCCTAAAGGACAAAGTTTCAAAGTACAAGGTTTTAGCTCTCTCTAAGTCCTCTGGAGACATGTCGGGCAGTGGATTAGCTGCATCAAGGCCGTAGTCGTCATCGGCAACAGGAACTGCTCGACTTTTCTTGCGTTTACTATATCCTGCGTCCGTTGCCATTTCCAGTTTACGTTTTTGAGTTTGAACAATGACGTTCCTTCTACCCGTTGTGTAACGCTTGGTGAAAAACCCAGGGCTCTTCTGGGTAACCGTTTTGTGGACTACAGGATGTAGCCCTCCCGTTGAGTTGAATGACACAACAGCAGCATTGCAGCAAACTTGAAATGAGTCTCTCAAAGTATTGATTTGCTATCCACCAAACATTTTTGCGACTACGGAATTGTACTGTTCCGCGGCATTGTTGTCAACATTGACAATAAGGCTTTCTGCGTTACTTGACAATCGATTCACAGCTGACATGATCTCTTGTAACATTCCAGTCTGTCGAAGTTTAGTTAGGCAATTAGTTTCACCAGGCTTCAAGGTACCATCACAGAAGTAGCTACCTCTCTCGGCACAGTGGGAGTGATCGCCGAAATTATGGCTCGTACCATTGGTGATGTCCCTCTGCAGTTCACAAACTTTGACATGGAGAAGTGTGTCTTGCTATCTTCAATGTTCAATCGCCTTAGTGACCGAACTGTAAAGACGCATCTACATTGCCCCAAGTGTATGGCAAAGCTCAGGTGTCCCAACACCTTTTTTCAAGCACATTTCACGGATCTGCTTAATGTAATTTCTGAGCAGGTGATTGCGGCACTCAAACTTCTTGCCAAGGAAGTTGGGCCCATAAGGCAGTGCTTCAATGAGCTTGCGGTGGACGCTGCTGTCTCCGTCGCTAATAAGCCGGTCGTACTTCAATCCATGCGTCGCCATACTCTGTTGGAACCCTTCAACGATCGCGGCCGCCTCCATCCCTGTAGAAGTCCCACTTCCAAATTTGGAAACACATATGATCTGGAATGCCTGTCATACTGGATTGTCGTTTGTAATACTCGCAGAATGAGCAATATTTATTGCGGACGCCAATAAATAAAACCTTCCATGTACGGTATCCTACGATCACCGCAACTCCCAACGCTGAATTGTAGTTAGTTATATTATGTTATAATATTATTGTTAGTTATAGTTATATTATATTAAAAAAAAAAAATAATAAAAATTTATAAAAGTAGGGGATGTGTATAGTGAAGCTAAATCATGTCGCAGTGGCGTACCACAAGGGTCAATTTTGGGTCCTCAACTATATTTAGTATATGTCAACGTTATGGTCAGATATATTGTCAAGTGTTTATCTTTTTTTTATGCGGACGACGCTGCATTATTAGCAATACATAAGAACGTCAAACTAGCAGTAGAATATTTGCAGGCAGATTTTCTTAATCTCTTGAAATGGAACCATGACATGAGACTCATTATCAACGCGAAAAAAACTAGAATTGTGCATATCTGCCCACCTTTAAACGCCGATCGGAATGCCAGTATAGAGGTAATTGCTCACGATTTTAATTGTTTGCACAGAAACGCTGGCAAAGATTTGTTTAATATGTTCATGCCAGACAAAAATTATTTCATGTTACAGCCATCCCTATTTAGGTCTTGAAATAGATCGAAGATATTGCTGGGATATTCAATAGGGAAAACTATGCAATAGACTAAGATCTTGTGCTTATCAGCTTTACGCCGTAAAAGATATCTTATCATTTAAATACCGTAAAATGGTATATATTGCTCTAGCTGAGTCAGTTTTATCGTACGTATATCGGCTTGGGTAATGCGTCTTACTCGCAACTTAAAAATTTAATATCATTACAAAATAAAATTATAAAATGATGAATGAAAGAGAAATCGTTGATGGGAGATGTGTCTCGGATTTGTATTTACTATTTGATGTTTTGGCCAGTTAGGGAAATCTTTGTTTATAAGCTGTTATTAAAGCATTACTTTGACAAAAAATATAAAATTCCTTTGACCACAAGCCTTCAACTCGAGCCAAAAGTGCAGGAATTTACCAGTTACCACTTTTTAACAATAAATATGGGAAGAGATCGTTAAGCTACTCTGTACCTTTATATTTTTAATAAGATTCTACCAGAAATTAAAGAATTAGATTCATTTAGAGATATAAAAATTAAATTAAAGACATATTTGCTTCAAAACAATATTATAGTTGAGTGAGGAAATTGTGGTTATGTGATTTTTATATTTTATGTTTTTCAGGTATTATCAATTTTCTTCTATTCTGTTCATTCATAAATTTATTCATAATGTCAAACTTTATATAATTATCACATTTTATTGTTTAGACTCACAGTCGGTAATTTCAATAAATCAAATTTCAATTATATTAGGTTAAGTGTTCAGAAGTGAATAAATCCTTATCTTTAATAAACATAGTCCACAGATAAGCTGCATGCGCAGTTTGTGGAAGGTCGAATGTATGAAATATGTAAGGTTATGGAAGAAATGTATCTACAATAAAAATAAATAAAAAAAAAATTATTATTATTATTATTATTATTATTATTATTATTATTATTATTATTATTATTATTATTATTATTATTATTATGTTTATTATTATTATTATTATTATTATTATTATTATTTTTTTACATGTTTCCACATCTCGGTACAAACCGGTACAAGTAAATGCAATGTATTGCGGACTATGTCAAGCAATACATGTGCCTATAATATGACAAAACATTCAATTTCAAAACGTATCTAAAATCTATACAGTATTCAACATAACATTCAATTCAAAACTTAACTTAATCTTTACAAAATATACAACATAAAATCGTTTTATAAAACATTGTCATTGAGGAATTTTCGGACTATATGGCATGTACAAATTATAACCGCTTTCTGCATTTTGATGAATAAATTCTTGTTAATGTCCAGTTGGTGTAAACTATTGTGTAGGTTGTGTGGTATAACTGCCGTGGCTGACACAATAATTGGTATTGTAGTGACTTGATCTTGTTTCCACATTTTCTTTATTTCTTGTCCTAAGTCAAAGTAGCGGCTAACTTTTCTGTCCCACGTTGTTTCAATATTTTGGCTTAGTGGAATTGCTACATCAATAATATATATGTTTGCCTTTTTGATTTATCCATCAAAATATCAGGCCTATTATGTTGTATTGTCTTATCTGTAATAACAGCCCGATCATAATATATTTAATATAATATAATAAGTTTAATTTAATATAGTTAATATAGGTCTCCGCAATTTTTTGTGAAATTCTTGCCTGCATATGCCAGGATGCTGACAGATGTGGTGCACCTCATCACATATGAGGCGCCCAAAGTCACGCCGCGCAGCCGGGTCGCATGGCTTTTTTTCCTTGATGTAACGATTAATTTAAGTTAAAACACATGTGTTTGTATTAAATTATATTGGCAAGCTCCTGTACAACGAAATTAAATTCTGTTTGCGGCATACTTTAAAGCGAATATTCAGCTCTATGCATGCAAAAATTGATTGATTAAGCTGGTGATTATTGCGTATCAGATGTAAGAATGAACGTTTGCTGCCGTGCGATATTACACTGACCCTTCTATCGGGGCTAAATGGTTAGGCCAGTGTGACGTCACACACTAGCAGATGGAAATGGAGACCAAATACATCGAAAATGCGGTGAGTTAGAGAAATGCTCTTTTCGGTAATCGTACTTATTTTAGACGTAAATCAACTGTTGTTTAGCCATGCCGGTCCTCCTTTAAAGATACCCCTGGAATGAAGAAGTTTCTTTAATGAACATGTAGTCGGTTGAATGCACCTGCTTGTAAGTAGTATCGTGCATTTCCCGGCTGCCCGTGCCCGTAAAAGTTAAGTTTACCATCTGGGTCATTTCTTGGTACTA
>JAMZAV010015062.1:0-12779 GCA_024449915.1 Sweltsa coloradensis | reverse complement strand
CAGTATGAAATGCTACGAGACTAGCTCGACGAGATATTATAAATATATTGAGAACTTGTTGCTTAGATTATAATTCGCACAAATATTGTGTGGTACCGTATAGAGTTAATTGGTGGGATATATAGGCGGGTCATGTCTTGTAGCGATTTGTCTGCCTCAGATAGTTATTAATTGATTGATTTTGAGTGCATTATATTAGGATACTGTTAGGAATATTAGGATTATACGGGAACATATTCTAGGTGAAAATATTGTTTCCTTTTGTTGTCGTAAGTACTGGAGGGGTGCGGATTGCTATTTATTTTTTCAATAGTGGTTTTTCGGTTCGTATCCCCAGTATGGTAAAACGGCGGAGATACTATTGTGAGGAACCTCACGTGGTCCTGCTTTGATGTGGTGTGGATGGAAACCATGCAATTTGTCGTGGGGGGGATATTTGTTTATCAGGCACTCCCATGGTTGTTTGACGGTTTGTGTTTCCTTCGGATAGTAAATAGGATTATTGAGGTCTATGTTTTAAAGGAATGTCGTGGGTTCCATTTATGTGTTCGTGCTTTTAGATGAAATCAGCTATGTGTTTTCACATAGTGGTCCTGGGTTCGCATCTCTAGCATGGCAAACACAACATAAGAGGTTATAGGATTTTAAGGAATTAGGCTATCACCGATGTTAGTGGTTGCAATTGCGGGTATTTAATACCTGGTATTTTCTGAGGATACCATAAGGCGTAAGTCCTGACTAATGGCCGCTGGTGTGTCGGTGTTTTGTTGTTGTGTATTTAGTTATGTTTACGTGTGGATATTAATTTGGAATTGCTATATGTGGTCTTGCCCGTGATTTCTCACAACGATTGTCTATGTCTATGGGTGGTTATATGGGACCATGGTGTTAAGTAAAGCATCTACAATGGCATGTCGTGGTTGGCATGGCATCTTCAAAAGAAAAGAAATTTGGAATATAACCTATTGTGGATGGTTATAAACATTATAGTAGGGCGCATGTCCTCGGGTATTCAATACCTGGTAATTTTTGGGAATAACATTGCCATAGGGTGTAAGTCCTAAGCAATGACCGCTGGGACCTATATGTTTTAGTGGTTTAGTATTATTCAATTTGGATTTTGATTTTGAAGAATAATTTTCGTGGTCGCGCCTGATTGTTTTTTCAGGTGGGTTTAAGACCATGGTTTAAATACGGTTTGTAGGTTCCACGTGTGGAACTTGGAGACAGGTCAATCACTCGTGCGGGCAGCCTAGTTACCTGCCAGCGCGTGTGCTTGAATATGAAACTGGATGCTGACTCCTTGTGATCGGCTCGTACTGACTTCCGTGTGTCGACCGGCTAAGATCGAACCGTGGGAAGGCTCGTGTACTTGGATGTAGTGAACACGGTAGGGGACTGATCAACCCTACTGCTGTTGTGATAGTCAAGGGTGGTAACATCTTGTGGTATTGTTTAGGGGTGTCCTGTTGGCTAGTTTTACGGTTTAAAATAAGATAGGTTTATATATCCAGCCTTCAGCTAATAAAGACGTCATTGGAAGTTAAGTTTATTTCGTATTATCTATAATACATTTAGGTTAGTTTATGCTTAGTGAGGGATGGTCACCCCTAGTTTGTTGTCTATCTTTGATAGTCAAAGTTGGAAAGTAGGGCCTATTGGTTTGGTTATTAGAAGTTGGCAAAGTACTCAGGCTCTTGTTCTCTTGTTCTGGTCCTGCTTAGTCGCGCTTTTAATTAGAAAGCATTGTTGGTCGCAGTCGAGTCGTCATTTATTGGGTGAGAGAAAATAGTTTTAATTAAAATTTTGTTTTCATTGTTGAATATTTTTGGGATTTGAGTAGTGGTATTTGTGTGTAATAAACTGTTTATATAATCTGGTTTATTTTCCTCTGGCACTATACTGCACCGAGGGCGTAGTGCTTTGGCTTCGTCCACACGAGAATAGGTAATTTGGTCAACAATTCGGTCGTCTACTTGGTGATTTCTCGTGCTAATTTGCTGAGTAATTTCTTTGTTGTTGTTAAATTTTGCTGACTTGAGTCGATTATTGTATTCGGAATTTGGAGGATTTAGTTGTTAAACTTTCTAAAGTTGTGAGTTATCGAGTTTTAATATTGGAATATTTTCAATTGTTGGTTTTCAATCAGGATGTCGGACGTGGATCTCATCTCCTGTGTTTACAATAACATTTACTATGGGGGGATCCAAGCCTCGTGCGTGGTAGCCTCCTGGGCCCCGATTCATGTACATATTTATACCAGGTATAAGCGGGATAAGTCAAGTTATCCTGGTTAACTCGGGATTGGTATTCATGAAGACTTATACCGCCACTATACCGGTATAACTCTGGTATAACTTTAACCCCAGCTACCTCGGGGGTTAGGCAGAGGATAACTAAATTTAATGGCGGACATCTTGTATTTCGCTAAATACGGGTTTCTTGGACACTTTTACATTGATAATATTACATATTAATACATTGGTTAATATTAAAATATAAATATATCGCAAAATTCAAATATTGCGCCGTCTTGTGTGAGAAGTGTTTTTTTGGTTCGACATCAAAAACCTGCAGCAAAAGAAGAAGAAGTACAGGGCCCGTAGGCAAGGTGACGTAAACCCAGCACTGTTTGTAACCTAACCTCTAAAGGTTTTTATTTCTTATTTTTAAGTCCGTCTATGGTTTAATAATTAATTGCAAGCTTAGGCTAGGCCTTCGTAATCATATTAGAAGCATATTTGGCCAAGAATTTAAAGGTAGGCCTAGATTAGTTAGGGCTCTGGGCCACACTAGGCCCTAGCTGTGGTCGAGCGGCCAGGCGGCCCGGAGACGCTTATTTCGATGAGGTACCCTACCGGCGGTAGAACAAGATGATATTATACTTTTTAGAAAGATTACTTCAAAATACATACGATTAGCCGTATCCGAGAAAAATCCATCTTGTTCTACATGCCGTTTTGGCGCTTTGAGTGCGCCGCGACGCTTCCGCACGGCGCTTCACTCTCTTGATAATTATTTCCAAACCAAACACGATAGATTAATAAACTTAGTACTATTGTTTAGAAGAAGAATAGTCCTTTCAGTGAATACCCACATTAAACCATTACAGATATTTTAGGGTATTTAAATTGGCCTACAACGCAAAAATGTGACTTTTTATCAATTTTACTTGGATATTCAATGCCAATTTACGAGAACATTTGAAAACATATTGTTGGTTTATCAGTCTTAAAAACATGCTGTCACATGTGTTATAATACTACAATGCACAGATAGTTATACGAAGTCCGGTGAGATTGTGCATGACATGCGTTTGTTCGGCCGCGCGTCTTATTTAGTTCCGCTGTCACGCCAATCACATTGTGAGTTGTAAGCGCCAAACCGCTCATACGTTTACTATTCGGCCATGTAGGTATCAACGAAAGTCTTTGTGATTTAGCAGTGTAAGTTCTTTAAATGCTATAATGTCATATTTTATCTCAATTGAACATTTGGTTCAGTTTTTGTCAATCGACAGCAAATGCAGGAACAAAGCTGCATTGCAGTCTTTCATCACAAATATAATAATTTTTTTTAAACAGTGCTGCTTCATTGATGTAATTTTTAAACTGAATAGTGTGGCCAACACTCAAAATAAATTTGGAATTTAAAGACCATCTCGTTGGAAACATGCTACTGTAGCAGTACACAACGTTTATTGTTGTTTGTTCCGTGCTTAGAGATTATTTGCATGTTTGTTATGTAAATCACGAAAATATTATATTTATAGCTATGACTGGAAAACAGTATTCTCATGATTCAATCCCATATTATTGTTATAACATGATCGAACATTAGGCTAATTGCATGGAGTATTGATATCATTTCTTAATGCAATGCCAAAATGGGTAAACTGTGTTTCAAGATTATGTATATACGAATTGTATCTATGGATGACGAACCAAAAAACGAAGTACTAAACTCAAGAAAGTAATCGATCAGACGCTGTCTATTCTGTGACGGCAAATTGTTCGACACTGGGTCTGTTATCGACCTGTACCAAAAATACGTATTATACTCGTATCTGTTACCGTATAAAGATATATATATCTAAAAAACTGAATGTGAAATTCCACTCTTCTGCCAATGGGCTGTTGATCAATTATCTTGTGCTATTGAAAAAAATACACCCAGTATTATAAAGAGGTACCGGAAGGCGAGGTCGATTGCGTCGGGACCTACAGGGGTGGGTGGCTTGGTCGCTTTGATTTACTGTCCCCCACTGAAAATCAGTTATTTATAACTGAGTGGGTAGACTCTAAATACAATTTATTAATTATTATAATTATTTAAGTAAGAAACTGTTGGGTAAACCCGATTTATTCTACAATAGCTGATGAGTGTCGGTGAAACTTTATAAAAGTGTCTAAGCTCGAAGAGACTGACAAGAAAACAATTATGACGAAGAACGAAACGTGGACATCAAACCTTCCAAGAGAATGGTCTTGCACCAATCTGCTGCTATATTCATTAGTGTGAGGCTTAATGAAGAGTAAAAGAGATTCAGATTTCTTTACCATTTGTGACAGTATACACAAATGTGTGCAAACGATACGTTAATGATGCTATGATTCTTTCGATGGACTTGGTGTTTGTGCCTACTTTAATCCCAAGATATCCTCTCATCTCTAGCATTGTGTCATAACCTAATAGCACAATCCAAATATGTAAGTACACCTCTTGCTTTAGGAGTGTTCGTGCATCATCAGTTTGGGAGCAAAACTTTTTTGCACATTTTGCATTCTCCACTGGATGTACGTAGTTGTTTTTACGACAATATTCCCAGGTTTGAGACGTATGTTGCTAACTGCCAGTTAGTACTTGATGATGACTTGTTCGTACCTCATGGATTTAATTTCTATTCAATTAAGAAGAATACATTGACGGTAAAAACCAAACTCATGACACAGTCGTCGTGCTATGTTAAAGAACTGTGGTGAATTAAAATTCCAAATTGGCAGTAACAAACTTCTGACATCAGAAGAATCAAATATCAGATAAAATACATTATACTTCAATATGATAAACCCACGCCGAACCACGAGAAATTACAGACAAAACTTGATGAAGAGACCTATCTTTAATCACAAATCAAGTGCCTAGTTTAAAAAATGTATCGCTTATTCACCGATTTATAAAGTGATATTTCAAGATTCCATCATCAGGGGAGGCTTTTAACACTTCAACATCATCATCAGTCTTCTGACGTTTTCTTCATATACACTGCACTTCTCAACCTCGGTAACGTTGCTGAGAAGATCGACCAAACTCATATTATGGCCACTGCAGATCTTGCCATAAACAGCCATGAACTGAAAATCTTATGGAGTAAACCGGAGTAAACCAGCTGCCTCTCCTGTTAAATAAGAATGCGTTTAGGTGGCATGCATTTGACATAGGCGTTTTTGGCCAGTATAAAATCAATGTTTGGTGATGGAGGACTTACCAACTAATAACTATACTGGGGAATATATGCTGATGTGACTGCCAATCTCTTCTGCAAGGTTAACAAATAATCGTGGTGTACGAGTTATTAAAACGTAATGGAAGCTCTTATGCAATTTGTTTATGAAAGCAGCTCAAACCTGGTCAGAGTCCAACGACATGCCTTGGTTATATATTACCACCAAATAACAAAACATAATTGCAATCAACATGCAAGTCTATGGATGGGCATGTTTGTGTGCACTGTCAAAATATACTTGAAACAGATTTGTTAAAGATGTTACTGTATTGTCATTTTCGAAAGCTGGAAGTGAATTTTCTCACACATTTAAATTTTGCTCTAACTAAAACTACGGATAAATAAATATGAAGCCCTAATGAACCCCTACTGATGATAATGCATTTCAACTGCATGCTAAGAGGGCTAAATTTCAATGTTTGGTATGGTGTTAGAATGGTGTTAGAGCCATGTTGCAAATCCGTTATTGCAGTCATTCGACTACGGTGGAGAACATACAACGTCTTATAATATTGTATTTACATCAACAAATCACACATCTTTATAGTAGTGACAAGCAGTGTGAAACAGACAAGTGCCAATTCAAACGAGCTTTGTATCACTGCTTGTGGGTTAGTTAGTTAGTTATTGGGGTTTTAGGGCACAACACACGCTTGTGGGTGTGATGGAAATTGGAGAAATGTAAATAAAACTGAATTTATACAAAGCATGCAAATTATAATACTGTAAAGATTGAAAAACGCAAACTATAAACGTAATGTTGTATATTATGTAAGTAATAGCTGGAACACAATTATTTACAGACAATCCAAGGTAGAACACGAGAGACGAGATTCAAAGATCTATATTACACTCTTTAGAATCCATCCATAACTAAAAATGGTTAAAATATTCTATAAAATAATCCTATGCGTAAAAATAATTTAGCACAGAGACGTCTGCAACTCGAGAATGGTGAGCAAAACTTACTTATTAATAACAAACAATAAGGTGAAGCCTATACAGTATTTTATAAAAATACCCTTCATATTTTATTTTTAATATTTCATTCATTTTATGGGAACATAACAAATGTTTTTGGTATCTTTATATTAACATTCAAGTAAAAGCCACACAAGAATGTCATACACACTTTAACATGCCTATACGTGCTACACCCTTAATTATAATTTGACGTGACGTGTGTCAATTTTTTTTAGAAATTGATTTAAATTCTTACATATTTAATTGATTTAAAGTTGTATTGCCAATTTTTCTCTTATATGTGTTCTGTTCGGCGCCCGGAACTCACAGTGAACACTGCGCGACAGCGGAAGTAAATGTACGCGCGGCCGAACAACGCATGTCATGCACAATCTCAGTGACTTTGTGTAACTATCTGTGCATTGTAGTATTATAACACATGTTACAGCATGTTTTAAGACTGATAAAACCAACAATATGTTTTACAACTCTTCTCGTTAAGTGACATTGAACATCCAAGTAAAATGATAAAAAGTCACATTTTTGCGTTTTAGGCCAATTAAAATACCCTACATATTTTTAATGGGTAAATGTGGGTATTCACTGAATAGTGCTATTTCTTCTTCTAAACAATGGTACTAAGTTTATTAATCTATCGTGTTTGGTTTGGAAATAAGGATCAAAAGAGTGAAGCGCCGTGCGAAGCGTCGCGGCGCACTCAAAGTGCCAAAACGGCATGTAGAACAAGATGGATTTTTTCTCGGATACGGCTTATCGTATGTATTTTGAAGTAATCTTTCTAAAAAGTATAATATCATCTTGTTCTACCGCCGGTAGGGGTCCAACTTTCATAACTTGCCGATTGCCGCTGCACCACTAGGGTAGGGCACTATGCTTTCAATGCCCTACTAGGCCCTAGGCCTAGGGGCCTAGCCCATCCCTATGCCTAGGCCTAGCCCTAGCACAAAACCCAAAGCCTAGGCCAAGATCCCTAGCTAAGCCTAGACTTATTTGGTAATTCAAAGGCCTTACAAAGAGCCATGGTCCTGCCTGCTTATTGGCGTAGTGCAGTAGAGGTACAGCTAGATAGGCTAAGGCTAATCTATCCTAGCTCTGCCAAACGAGTTAAAAAGCTGACGCCATACTATGTGCTAGGCCTACAACTGCTTCTAGGCCTATAGCTCTAGACCTAGCCTAGGAAAAGAACGCGTGATGAACAAGGCTCAAGACAGCACCAAGCCCTAGTCTTGTTTACAATGCTTTCTTCAAAGTGTAGGGGTGACTTGTGTCTAGTCTTCATAGTCCACCCGTCATGGCCTAGTCTAGGGCTAGTTATGTAGCCTGAGGGAAAGTGAGATGAACTCACACAACATAGCTTTTAAGAACTGAAGCCTACCCTACACTTTCTGGATTACGGTAGGCCTACAGCTACTAGGCAACTCGAGATAAAGACCCCCCAAATTTCACGTTCGTGTTGAAATGTGGCAATGGATAGGGCCTATCTAATGTTTAAAATTCACCTTAATTTCCTTTGATTTCCTATCAAGTTTATGTCAGTAGGCTAGGCCTACAGGTCTGTTAAATATACTTGAAACCGTAAATTGTAACAAAAACCTTCAACATTAAAGTTAGAAACAGAATCACAATCGTTGTTTGTAAAGTGTGGCCTAAGTCACAAATCGTAACAAATTTGACTCTTACTGTTGATCAAGTGCCATGTATTGTAGGGCCTACCTTTGTACGGTAAACCAAATTTAATTGAGCGAGCGAAGCGAGCGTCTCCACTTGACTCTTATGGTTCGAATGTCTGTTTTTTTTTTTTTTTCTGTTACTGCTTCGTACAGGTCGCACCGTTCTTGATCGACCTAAAATTTTTGCACACATGTACATCCCACCTAGGCGGGTTGCTGTATAGTTTTTGAAAAAAAATCCGATCGTTGGATATAAAAATAAAAAATAAAAAAAAAAAATAAAAAAATAAAAATGTTCCGATGGTTATGAAATTTTGCAGGGTCAATAAGTATACCATTCTCTCCTATTTTCCAAATTTTCAGCTAAATCGGTCAAGACCTTAAGTAGTGTAGATAGAAATAACAAAAGTAACGTTACCATGGCAACGAAAAGTCTAAACTATGCACTTCACCTAGAAGTAATCAAAATACTATCGGGGAAGCAACGTGTATTATTTGTTTTAAAAAGATTTTTTAAATAGTTTTCCCACAGGAATTCTGTCAATGTCCTCTAGATGGCGGTGGATTTTATCCATTCTCTTCTATTTTCCCAATTTTCAGCTAAATTGGTCAAGACTTAAAAGACTTATTGGTATGTAACATCATGGGAATGTCGTACTCGGGTCGTGTTGCACGTACCGGTGCTCGCTCAACAACGGTCCAACTGAGCGTTTTCCTAGTAGGCTAGCATTGGTATCATAGGTAAAGTCTGTAAATACGGTAGGATAGTTGGTTGTACTACTATGCTTACGATAGTTAGGCCTAACCTTTGAGATCACCGACTGTCCATAATTAAAGTATTTGCCCGTGTTCTTCGATAAAGTTAAAATCGTCACAGAGGATAAAATAACCACGGTTCTTTAACTTGAAGCTGTAGTAAAGAATATCATAGGCCTATGTAAATCAATCCAGAAAAGTACTAAATCCATCTCGACTGGATGTATCGATCCTGGCCCTCCCATTTGCCGGTCGGACTTGGCAACTGAGATAGGTAGCAGGATCGTTGCAATACTATAGGTACTGTTGTTTACTTAGCTAGGTAGGCCTACAGCTATAGTTACAGTAATTATTCAATTGCCTCATCAAAGTGTGTTTTGTCCCAGTAGGCCCTAGTCCCCATAAAATCTAGGTGTCTACTATGCAAAATTTTTTATCTAACTGCCAATATCATGTACTAATTATGGAATTAAATTATTTTCCACAGATAATGGCAGGTTGAGGCCAAACTTGTTCTCTCCTTGGACAACGAACCGCAACTTTTCCACCGGCACAGACTCGACGAAACTGTGCATGCCAGCAAACCTTTGGACTATTATCCTTTTAAATACCTATGTATTCCATAAATTTCAAACTTATTTTTTTCATATTTCATTCTTATTCATTAATGTAGACCCAATAAAATACTTTTTAATAACATCTCTAGCCTCCATATACTTACTTTAGTAAGGATGCACAATGATAAAAAAGTCCCGGTAAATCGATAATAGAAAAAAAAGCACGCAATATCAAACGAGAATTTTGCAACAAATATTGCAATCTGTACTAACGGAGTTCACCGGGCAGTGTTGGCTCGGGCGCTAAGCGCTCGACTCTGATTCGGGAGGTCCCCGGGGTTCCCAATCCCGTCGACACCGGCAATCCTGACTGAAGGTTTTTCCGAGGTTTTTCCCCAGTTGTTAATTCAAATGCAAGAGATTGAGTCCTCTTAAACAGCCCTCAGACATCCCTTCACCCAAATTTTCCTATCCGCACATACCTAGTTCACCTGAAGAGGGGCTAATTGCACCTTATATAACAGGTTTATTCCCACGGTAAAAAATTTAAAAAATTTAACGGAGATAAACATTCATTCAACCCCTAAATAAGTGAATACTAAACATTTTTCGCAAAATAATGAAAATATTTATAATTGTTCATAGAAAAAGCACTATCATTCACACAAGGTAATAATTAATAGAGCGAGATGTGACTATGTTTTAGGTAACGCGTTTTCGTAAAAAAAAAAAAATCGTATGTATGCTATTCGATAAAATTTTTATTATCGATTACCGAAAAAATGTAGTAGATTGATTATCGTGTGCATCCCTTTTACCCTTCCAATAATTACCTACAATCCCCTCCTAGCTGTGGTAGACCGATTTTCTAGAGCTGGGGAAATGGGCCACAAACACTTCAGCAGGCAGGAAGCAGTCCAAACTCCAAAGCAGCCCAACCAAACAATCCACATTTGGCTGACCCGTCCCATCACATCTTAACCCCAACAAATCTATCCTTCCTACAACTTCCTTCCTGCATTTAGCAGTAGCAAAGATTAGTCATGGGCAATCTTTGGCAGTAGGACTCAAGATTTCCATTGTGATGGTTAGTGATGGAAGGTTGAAAATTTTCAAACCAGAACTAAAGATTTTCAACAAGGATTGGAAATTTGTAATTTTGTTATTTTTGTCAATAGTAGTACAGTAATCCCACATATAACAAAAAATTTGCAAAAAAAAAAACAGGCAAACCTTACACAATCAAAAGCAATGAGATCAAAAAGAAATGCCAAGCTTATGTAACCTCCTACATTTTTGCAATCCTAATACAAAATTCACTTTGTCCTGTGGGCTGCATCCTTGCAAAGCGTGGCAAATTTTATTTGCAACTATTTTTTTAAATGTAAAAATTTGTTCAAATTTATTTTGTCAAGCTTTGCAAGGGTGCAGTCAGAGGGCAAAGTGAATTATGTATCAGAGTTTCAAAATGTTGGAGGGTACATAAGTTTGGCATTCTTTTAGATCTCATTGCTTTTTATTGTGTAAGGTTTGCTGTTTTTTTACAAGTTTTTTGTTTATGTTGGATTTTCATTACTTTTTCAAGTTCTATTACAAAATTTAAATTTATAAAATAAAAATAATTTTATCAAAGTCAATTTAATTGGTATGGTTTTTACCAATTAACAATTTGAATTTAAAATTTAAAAAATGGCCTACAGGGTTGGCTTAGTCGCTTTGGTTTTAATGTTCCCCCCCTGAAAATCAGTTACATAACTGAGTGGGTAGTGTAGTGTTTGAAACGACCCCAGTGGGCTCAGCTGCTGAGCCACCGCCAGCTATGTTACATGGCCACTGTTAGGCCTGACAAGCGGATGCTAGGGCTAGGGAGGGGGTGAGTGGAAGAAGAGGGGAAATCAAGTTTTATAGGTTATGGCGACCGAGAGCAGGAATAAAATACAGGTTTAAATACGAGCATACAAGTTTTTAAAACAGCACACCCTTCATAGTACCTTTTCATAGTACAATACATTGGGGACGAAGATATAAAAACGAACGTTCACGCGAAAAAAACATGAGTTAAACGTGCCATCAGTGGATAGGGTTTTCGCCGGGAGGTGAGAATCAGTCGGCGATGTGGACTAGGTGAAGTCACGTTTTAATTCTATATCGGGGCAACAGGTATTAAAGACGATGTGCGGAAACGTAATTTGCTTCTCCCATGGCGGCACATATGTGCCCCCTGTCCCAACAAGCCTAAGACGTCTAAAGATCAAGTTCAAGTCAAGTTGACACAGTGAAGAATATTAGTACAGTATGTGTATTATGAAAGTTGAACTCTTAGCTAAACTTGAAAGTGGTACAATATATTGAACATAATTTTCAAATCTTGCAATCAACATCCTCTAAGTGGTTGGTTTGACCGGGTGGGATTTGTATTTGTGTTTAATTAATTTGAGATTAATTCGTTTATTTTTCCTTGGTGTCATTTTCATTATTTTTTAGTGTTCTACGACTGAGCTAGGAAAATTTGAGGTTTTCACTTCCAAATTGGGCGGAGATTTAGGTGTGAAATTATGTTTGAGCGACACACTTAATGGACTTGATTTAGTGAGCTTTGTAAACAAGTCGGTCTTGTCCTGTACTTACAAGGTGACCTATGTTCGACTAAGAACGACAATGTGCTTCCACTTCAAGTAGAAGTGAGTGCCCAGGTGACCCGTCTTGCACCAAGAACGACAATGTGCTTTCCACTTCAAGTAGAAGTGGTGCCCAGGTGACCCGTCTTCCACAAGAACGACAATGTGCTTTCACCCAAGTAGAAGTGATGCCCAGGTGACCCGTCTTCCACCAAAAAGAGTTTTCTAGTTTTGCAGTACAAAAACAACAGTATTTCGGTATTGCATCCAGCCCCTATTTTTGTCTAAAACGCACTAAATGCACTCTAAAAACGTGATTTCAAAATTCTACATTTTTAAGGAGGAAAGAAGTCAATCCACCCTTAAACCCGTCGCACGTGCAACAATTTTTCCACAAGAATATAAGGTTGCTCCCCTTACTGATGTGCAAAGAAATCGTTTCGAAAGAAACCAAAGAGGAAGCGGCGGACAACCGAGAATAAGATTCGAGATTGTGAGACCTATCTGGAGGACTACCACCCCAAGGATAGTCGCCCAAAAACAAGAATATTTCTACCCAGACGGATCTATTGTTTTACTAGGCCTAAAGAAGATAATTGAATAACGAGGCCCTTTAAATTAGGCTACTGCCAAACCAAAATGGTACTAGGCCTACCCAGAAATTTAAATTACGGAGACCTTGCCTTTC
>JAMZAV010015061.1:0-13549 GCA_024449915.1 Sweltsa coloradensis | reverse complement strand
CGCTGAGGTCGCAGCCATCGACAGGGCGGCCAAAAAATGCGAGACCGCCTCCCCCTCAACAAGACAAAATTTGTCATCCTAAGCGACAGTGTCTCGGCCATCCAATTTATCTCCCAAGCAGCGAACCTCCATCCGAAATCGCTGCTTTTCAAAAACTCCCTTGCCAGCCTCCGTCAGCAAAACAAACTATTAGAGGCTCAATGGATCCCTAGCCACTGCAAGATCATGGGGAATGAAAAGGCAGACTTCTTGGCAAAAAGTGCCACAAACGCACCGCAACCACCAGCAGCGCCTCTCTCCTTCAAAAATGTCAAAACTAAGATCAAGTCAACCACAAAAAAGATTTATGAACACCACAGAAGAGGCTTCACGACTAAAGAATTGGTGGACCAAGATCAAGAAAGGGCCAGCAGACAAAGAGGTCAAGAAAGACGGCCACCGCCCATTTCCGGCTTGCAACCGGTCACGACGTCTTGCAACACCACCTGCACCGCTTTAACATTACCAACGAACCGGCCACCTGTAAACTTTGTAATTTAGAAGACCAAGACAGAGCGCATCTCTTTAGATGCGCCGCCCTCAAGAGTGACATTGACTCCCTGCCCGATGAACTGAGCAGGATAGAAAAGGAGGCAGTCTTATATTGGATAGCAAGACAGAAGAATGGCCAAAGAGGCCAACTTCACACAAGAAAGAAAAAAAAAAAGACTAAATCACATTTAAACTAATCCCTACAACATAAGTGTTATTTTACATAACACCACCAAGTTTTAACCACAAGAATTCAAATTAATGGGGGTTTACTGTACTACTACTAGTATTATTACTAATTTTAGCCAAAGAGCTTAGCAGTGGTGACTTGCGACTAAAAGGGATATTGTACAAGGACTGCCGCCAACTGGCTATTTTTTTTTATTACAATCTGAATTGAGAAGAACAAATCTGTGCATGTGCAGTAACACTAGGAAAACGCTTAAGTCCCGCCGCGTTGTTGGATGAGCGTAATTGGTGCATTGAGTTGCCAAGATTTATGCGGATTTCCTGTGAAAAAATTATTACTTTGTTGAAGATTTTTCTCTAATTTTTAATTTTTTTAATTAATCGTCGTTTAAAAAAGAAAAAAATCGAAAAATTTTGATTTTCATAAGAAATAATAATTTGATTGTGCTCAAATTTCACACAAATATATTAATTCATAAAAGGTTCTGTGAAAAAATCATTACAGTCGGATAAAGCATGTAGGTGTTATAAGTCAAAGAATTGTTTAAACAAAGAAAAAACCCGTAAACTTTCGATTTTCTTGAGAAATAATTTTTTGATCGCGCTCAAATTTCACATGAGTACCTAAATTCATAAAATTAAGGTTCTGTGAAAAAAGCATTAAAATCGGACAAAGCATGTAGGTGTTATAAGTCGAAGAAATTTTCAAAAATTCGAAAAAAATCGTAAAATTGCGATTTTCACCAGAAATAATTTTCCGATTGCGCTCAAAAACGTGGCAGTTCTTCGTTCAGAGATTTCGAAGGTCTCCATAAAATTTTATTGCAATCGGATTATCGGTTTAGCCGGAATCGAGCTAACAGACAGACAAAAATACAAAAAAAAAAAAACATTCCGGATTTTTTTCTCCAGTGTAGTGAAATGGAATCTTCGCTTCGCTCGCTACGCTCATCCAATAATTTTAGCAAAATATTTGCTAGCGGACGCCGTTCCTTGTTGTTTTTAATGTATAATGAGATTAATGACAAGGATAAACAATAAAATAAATAAATAATCCAATTCCAACCCACATTGCAGTTAGTTTAGAAAATTCTCTATCCAGGTAGTTGTTGTCATCGACAACAACCCAAAATTACAATTGGCTTCGATCAGTGACTGACTGCAGTCCCCGCGTAATAGGCCCTTTAGGATAGATAGTGCTATTATATTTCAAACGTGTAAATCTAAAAGAACATGTACCGATTTGTGTCTAAAATTATAACTTTTCATGAGGTGTGGGTGACTTGACTCACGTTTCAGAGGTGCACTAAGTGGTACAAACAATCAAGTTTAGAATTTATAAGCACTTGTCACGCAGTATTCCCTATAAATAAGTTCACTGACATTCATGTGGCACTAGCGCTTCACACTAGCACCAGTCACCACTGTAGCTTGGTGACAAGAACCAGAAGTAAGTAGAATAAAAGTATGTAGGCCTAATTGTAAACCCTAACATTTTAAATTTGTAGAGGAACATTTTGAAAGTCAACGAAGTGAGAAGTTGCCTACTACTTGGTTCCATCCCACTGAGAGAAGTTACCTGCAGGATAGAGGAGCAACCTGTTGTTCCAATTCTACTCTCACACCAGTAGTTACTAGATTGAGATAATGTCAACTAAAACCAACTTACCAGTAGATGTGAATAAAAATTTAAGACACCCTAAAGTTAGGGGCCTATATTAACTCATTTGTATGTGATATCTTAGGTAGTACTTATATAAATTGGAACCACTGATTCTCAGGTAGATATTTATTAAGGGTAGTTGAAGTAACAAATTTAACTACTCAGGTGAAATAGATTACAAGCCGTATGTAATTTATCTTTAATTATATACATTTAATTAACAAATTAAATATTTCAATAAAAGTATGTAAACCCAAACATTTTGTTTTGTACATAAACATTACGAAAGTCAACGTAATCGGATGCTCATGTATAGCTTTACAAGCTAATATTTTTGACTTCCCACATTTTAAAAGTAGGCCTACTTCTCTTTAATAGACCTAGGCCTAGTCATCAACTTTAACAAAACAATTCTTGTTTGTAGATAACAAAGTGAAGCTCATTCAGTGTCAATGGCAAGCTATCTCAGTCAATCTATACACAAATATGGAGTAGTACTGGAATCAGTATCTGCATAGTATTTATAAATGTACAATGTAGGGCAGTCACTAGGGGCCACAACCTGGCAAAGTTAAAAAATATGTATTTATTAAATTTTCATAAAATCTGTATAATAAATCAATAATGTGTAGGTGGCAATTGGTATTTAATATTCAAGTTGGTGAGCTTTTACTATGAGGTTGAAGTATTAATATCTGGAGACGGAATAATACCGTGCTGGGTAAGCTGGCTTCTTAAAAGATCATTTACTCTTTTGTACTCGTCGTTTTCTTGCCGCAATAGTTCTAGTTCCATCGACATTCGTTTGTTGTCATTTACCATCTCCATTAGTTGTGTGTTGGAGTGTCTGAGATCTTTGATGTGTTCACACGCTTTTGCAAGTATGCCACCTTTACTCTGAAACAGAAATGTCAAATAAAACGGTTGGTTTAGGGTTCTTATAAGAAGAACTGGTTTACTTGCTCCAACTTACCTGGCCTTCAAAACTCACCTGGCCGGTCTTGGCATTGTCAGGCGAACAACCAGGAATTAATTTGCTCAATTCCATTATCCATTGGTTAATTTTATCACGCCGTCGTCGCTCCACTTCGTTGTGGGTTGCACGTCTTTTGTCGTCTCTCTGAGGAATTGAGAAAGATGACTTAGTTAAATGTACGCATTGGAATTTGCACAAAGGGCATTGAACACTCACAATGGGCCAGAGCCACACCTGTTGTCGCAAATAAATCTGTTTTATTCTACAGTTCGAGCCATCATATGATTATCATTAATTAAATAAATTGATTAGGGTAGCCTACATAACGAATCAACATAATTCTACGTGTTAGTCAAGTTTTACATCATTCATGAACATTATTGATACCTATATTATCAATAATATAATATTCTCTTTCATATAACAACCGCGGTATATCATATTACCTAGTGCTGTGCAGGAGAAAGTGCAATGTGGCGAAGTCCGATACCGCGGTTGCTATATGAAAGAGAATTTTCTATTGTGGAGAAATATAAAAGTGCCATAGATAGAGGCATAAAAAATTACTTTTTGAGAATATTTTTTTCCCAATAGGAAGAATTCAATAGCCGCCATTGTGAGGTAATGCCGATCAGTACAGAGCAGAGCATTGCCTGTTAAAATTTTAGTTCTCTTTTTAATCACATTTTATGGGGTTTTCAAGTCCATGGAACTTATGTCGAACTTATGGATATCATTATTTAACGAACCTGACATTGTAAATATGAATAATCACATTTTATTATTCACTGCATTATTTCATGCAATAATAAATACCAACCAATGAAAACGTAATAAACAAGTATATTTTTATTTTTTCTTGACCTATCAAGTAAGCAGTGGACGGAGCTCGAAGCAAAACAGATTGACTAGCAAGCCATGTCATGTCAATAGGCCTATCTCTGTCTACAATTGTGAAGTTGCCAAGCTGCAATGTTTTTTATTACAATTACTACAGTTCCAGTTACTGTTGTCATGTTACAAACATTGTATGGATATTTAAGTGAGTAAAAACTGTAGATACTAGATAATATTAAAAATTGAAGATAAAAAAGATAATAAAACGGGTCTCGGATTGCTTAGACGACGACGTAGAGTCACAGGTAGGGTTGGAAGTTTGTGTTTGATGTGTTACCTCATAATGGTGATGTCGTACTGTGATTGACAATTGCATACAACTAGGTAGAGTCTAGACTCAAGTCTTTCCTTTGTTCGTTAGATGCTTACTATGATTATCCAACAAAGGGTACAGATATTTGATGGGCACATAACCTTTAACCTTAGCAGGCACTAAGGAACTCAAGTGAGGGGGAATGATGAGCTTTCTTTGCTTCTGTGTACTCAACACAACTACTAGCCACAAGTCAGCACTTGTGTGTATACTGACTGCAACTAGTTTTTCAGTTGTAGCCATGGTGACTAATGGTGAACTGGATGTTTGAAATTAAAAAAGTGCCTCCAACCCCTGTGTTTTAATTCCTGTCTATAGATAGTACCAACATAACGTCATAGTCGCACTAGCCTACTATTAAACCAAGATTAAACAGTAAACACATATTATAGATATAGATTATTTATATCTTAAATAGGCTTAGGTAATCTAATACTTTATCAAACATATTGGTTAAATAAATATTGGTACAAACAGCAAAATGTAAATAGAATAGATAGGGCCTATAGAAATTCCTGAGTAATTCAATCAGATACTCTCAACTTTCAAATAATACATTAAAGAAATAAATCATGTTAGTTGAGTAGGGCAGTGTGGAACATTGGGGGAAAAATCAAAACAAATAAACACTTATATTGGCTATACTAGTCCACAGACTGGGCCTTTGTTATGGGATAACCAAAGCGACATTATCACATGAGCATAAATGCATTGGTTAGACGGAGACCGTCAAGATTTTCCAAGATCTTTGGCTAGAAGTGGGCGCAGGCATTGGCTGAGCTGGTCAGTATCTCGTTGGCAGTGGATTAAAAGTAAAACCAAATAGCTTAACTCCGTAATTAAATCATGCTCATGCAGGTCTCACAATGTCAATCAAAGCCTGTCTGTTGGCTTTAAATTACTGTCAGTTCTGTGACTGAGTGGGAAGAAGTATAAATTTATTAATTTACCTGTCTTGGTATGTACTAGCTTCTGACATCAGATGTGCATCGAGTTATGAGTCTTCCATCTTTACGAAAGTGACTTTTGTCTATGGTTAACTAAAGACAATGATTTATTTATAGCATTAGCAAAATTTACAATAATAACAGAAAATCATAAACTCAATTTTTTTAAATCAACATTTCATTGGATTTGGATGAGTTTTAAAGTGGGTTTACTTTAGCGAATTAAAGCGATAAATAGTGTTTGAGCAAAAAATACGATATTTCTTATTTGCAATTTAGTAGGCCTAGTATTGATTTTTATTTTTTAAGATAAGTTCAACATTGTGACCAATAGTTAAAAGCAAAAATTACAAATTAGGCCTGGGGGGCCTACATGCTTTTGCTATAATTTTGCTACCTAATTTAATTGTTACTTTTCCTCTTGCCAACTCCCATTATGGTACTTTCCATTAGGAGTAGGACCTATAGTATTTTGGTATAAATAAATGCAAATTTAAAAAAAAGCAATAAATGCTCTTTTTCAATAGTCAATGCTATGTTTCTTTAAAATAAGTCATAAATCATTGTTTCTAGATATAACCAAGGTTTACTAAATTACTACCAGGTAAAGCATGCCTATATTATATGCAAAGAGAATATATTTGTTTTTTGTTTACCCGACTTACAGATGCACCTCTCATGGTATCAATGTGAAGCCCTGATCGGGGTGCCAGCGTTCTGGAGTTTTGACTGCCAAACACATCTTGAGGTGAACCAATCACATAAAACTGACCTGAAATTAATAAAATATACAGGGTATAGAAGGCCACACTGTACATAGGTAAAGCCTGCATTTTTATAGCAAGGGTATTAGAGGTGGGATCATTAAATGTTTAAACGTTCCGGTCCAAGGCAGTAAAGCATTAAAGGTTGATCTATCGACCTAATGAAAATTTTCCTAAATAAGTATTATTTTCTCAAAATAACAGACATAGTAGGGCCTATATCAATTATCATCATTTGACATTGACAAAAACTACTTTTTAATTATTTTTGGGTTGAGACTTGAGCGGTAGGCTACGCCTAATATAGACGATTGTCGATTATAGTGATTTTTTTACGTAGGCCTAAATACCCTACCCCGGACATATCCCTGCTCATAATTTTTTGATTGGAAGGATCAGTTTTGTTTCTATTTATTTAACGTCTATCCTATTCAGTGTTTTGGGAATAAAAACAAAAAGAACATTTAGGTTTATTTTTCTTGAAAAGTTCAACATTTATGGTAGGCCTATTTTTTATTTTGATAATTTATAATGAACCATACACAAAAGTGACAAAACATGCATTAGAGTCTACATGATATTTTGCAAGTGCATATTCTTGAGAATAAAAAAAAAAAACATTTTTTAAGGTTCATGAACAAGTTTGCTAATAATATTGTTTTAAAACATCTAGGCCAAAGTGCATTTAATATGGGCATTAAAATGTTTGTCTGCTAACTCACAACTCCATTACCACCTGCTTTGCTTGTGATGGCGTTCCATAGTTGATCATTTTAGGCCTAGTCGAACTAGGCTTGTCCACTTTGGCAAAAAGGGGTCTTTAAAATACACCCATAACGACAAGGCAGGCAACAACCCCCTCCGTGTGGCAAGAATTCCACCCCACCCAGACAGCCATGCGAGGACAAAGACGTTATCAGTAAGCCTCTGCTTGAGGAATAGCCAGGAAGTGTGGCTAAAATATTTGCAATTTTTTACTTAGAAGGAACAACTAATGTAGGCCTAGGCCAAGGCACATACTAATTATGATTGTAGAAAGTGAAAAGTACTTTTTTTGTTGGGTAGGGCTACCAGACCTACGAATTACAAGGTTTTAATTTTTAATGAATTTTTGCTGCCAACCTCAAAATATATTAATGCCATTATGTAGCTTTTTTTGGATGCGCTTACAGCTAGGGATTTTGATGCTTGGAAAAACAAACGGAAAAGTTGTGGAAAACACGTTTTTCCCGTTTTTTGCCCAGTCGGAAAAATTGTTATTTCGTAGAAAAATTTAACAATAATCCCAAATTGTAACCACATAATACTGAAAAACAATCACTTGAAAGCTTGCAGTTTAGCAGGAATAAGTGGCAAGTAGGCCTATAGAGATTGAGTGCACATAAAGAAAATTTAAAGGGAAAAATAATCACTGAAAGCCTGCAGTTTTAACTTTAAATCAAGTAAGAGGCTACAATACAAATTTGAAGACAAGAATTAGTGGCAAGTAGCCAAGTATAGAGGTGAGTGTGGCTGTGAGGTTAGCTTATACTAGTGGCTTTACTACCTCATCTACCTCGGAAACCGAATTTGAATCAACATTCAGTACAATTGAAGAATAGGAATGGATATAATTAATACGGTACTGGACAATTTTATAAACAATTCAAATAATACACCCGCTGCATAACAATATTTCATTAATTTGTAACCAGAGCTAGTATAGGTAATTCGCGTTTAAAAGCAAAGTGGCTGACATCTGGTGGTCAAGTGGAGAACTGCTCCAAGGCAGATACCGGGCGGCTGCATGGCGGCATTCAATGTTAAACCAATGCAATATTGTAGCGTCACGGTCAACTCCAGAAAGAATTTATTTGATCATGTTTATTATTTAGCAAGCAAGAAAGGTCATAAAATTAGTAATACACATTTTTGTAATGCGTAAAGAAACAAAAAGTATGAATGTGTATATTATTCCGTGCAATACTGTGGGTTAGATGGGAGTTCTATTCCTATTCCTTGAGACACATTTTCACAACTTTCATCAGTTTCATGGATAGCACCAACCGATAAACGATAAACCATAATGGTAATTAATTTGTTACTATGATGTGCTGTAGGCGGTATAGAGCCAAATCGGGCTAAGAGCTATGTACCGTCTTTGGGTTCAACATTCTAAACCCAAAGATACTGTAAACCATATAGCATATATTATGCAAGTCTTATTAATGGTGTAATTGATTATTGGTATAGATATAATATGGAATTTTGTAACTATTATTTATTATTAATAACATATGTCCATAATTATAGTTTTTAAATTTGTGCAGCGCATTGAATGTAAACTATACTTGATTTTTTATTCTTATATGCCAAGAGATTTGTACCAACTGCTGCCGTGAACAGCAAATAATTATGCATAGACTTAATTATTTATGGGTTCATATTATTCATAATCTCAACCAAAACAACAACAAAACAATTCTAGGACTTAACTAGGGGTAATATAATTAGTTAACTATGCGTATTAATAATAGTAGGCCTATATATAAAGTTTAGTGAAGGCCGGTGCTATCTATATATAAATTATAACTTTAAATTTTTAGCCGCATTGGGGGGGGGGGGGGGGGGGTTAAATGTGAGACAATGTTTTTAGAAGTTTCAATGGCGAGACGAAACACAAATTTAATAACAAATCGAGTTTGATAATTTATTCGCGAGGAACCCGCAAAAAATTACTTCCGGGGGGGGGGGGGGGGGGGGGGAAATAATCTGTGATATAATATTATATTACATATCATATAGGCCTAAGTAAAGGCCAATAATCATAAGAAATTCGCGGTATTGCCATCAAGTTAAAATTACTGAAAATACACGTCTCCAAATTACGAGATAAAATTCCTTATTTTGCTAGTTATTTTGCAGCTGAGGGTTACAAAATATAGTGATTTCCTACCCCATCGTACCCAAGTACTGGAAAGTAGAAATACTTCCAGAACTGACGCTTACAATGAAATATTATGTTTTAAAGCATGAAAAACACACTTGCTCCCTATGCAGCCCTTTGTTTTTATCTGCCTTCGGACGCCATGTTGGCATACGACCGTGCTGCTACCTGGTTAGGTTTTAACCGCGAATTAAGTAAAATAATTCCAACTGAAATTTCTGTTCGCTCTGAAACTTACTCATAGCCATCCCATAGCCTATATTCTGTGTTAGAAAATATTTTTATTTAGTGTTTCCTAATTATTTAGCAAATAATAAATTTTTCTCAAACTTCTGATTTTCTCCGTTTTTGTCCTCAACTTCAAAATCCCTATTACAGTTGCATGCTTCTCAATATATTAATTACGTATTTAAGATATCTAGCCTATGTTACCAGTTACCACCCAATCTCAACTAGTACATGTACCGGTACATGGAAATAAAAGAAGGCTTCGTACCATTTTCAACTAGGTAGGCCTACCGGTGCGGTACGTAAATAAAAATTGGCTTCGTGCCATTTTCCGAAGCAGTTTTGAAGTGTTTGTGTATAATATTAATAACACAATATTGATTGCTACGGGTTCATTATTATAGATATGTAGGTAACATGATCTAAAATAACTACCCCGTAGGCCTATCTATCAAAATTAAGTTATTAATATTATTCAATGAGGCCTAGTGTATTGGCTACGGTGCTACCATAAGTGGCCATGAGGTTAACTACCAATACTGACAAAATATAAGTTAGCACCCCCAAAATGTGGAGTAGAGGTAGACACTATCTAGAACTGAGGACTATTAAGAGTTTTTAAATTGAAATTAAATTTTGAGTAAAACGCTTCGCAATCAACTGGTTGGAGACGCCCGTCTTAGACTTACACCTAGGGTCTTAGCTAGCCCAGGTGTACGCCTAAGCCTAAGCATAGGCCTACCATTGAGTGGACTTGTGAGTACTTGGCCTTGCAGGACTCCACTAGAAGATCCTGAAAAGCTTGGTGATGTTGAAACTATTTGCGGTAAAGGATCTTGATCTCCAGATCCGACCTGGACTACGCGATACGTTACAGTTCCTGAAACAATTTTAAGTAAATACTAATCTAATCTTTATAAAGCAAAGCAGGTTGGTCTGGGCCTAGGAGGACCCAACTGCATGAAATTATCCCTGCCTAAAAATTTGTAAAAACCCAGCTAAGACTAGGCCTAGAGTAGGCTACTTATGTGAAGGACTCCTAATAATACCAACCTTCTCCTGAACGAAACTGGTACTGGACATCATCGTCATCGCATTGATCTAATAAGCCTTGAGTGTGTGCTAGCTCAGCAACAGCAGATTGGTCTTCTGTCGATCCCAGAGAACCATCTTCTTCAACGATTGTTAAACTTTGAGCAGTGATGATCTCCTTTTCAATAGTTATGCAACTCTCGTCATCTTTGTCTTGGCTACATACAAACATGATCCATGGTTAGAGGTATGTTTAAATACTAGTTTTATTTTTTCCTAAATTTTGTTTTGGAAATTTTAAAAGGTGGTGTTCTGGGCCTAGGCCTAGGCCTATATGTTTTTTATTGTATTTTTGCATTTCTCGCATTGCAAAACAGTGATATAATCAACTATATTACTGTACTTCAAAAAAATTCATAGGAAATTGCAACATGTACCACCTAGTGGTTGATCCTGCAGCCGTAAAAAAGTGGAAACACAACTTGGCACTATTTAATCAGAAGATTTCAAGTACCTATTGTATTTGTTTTAGCTTGTTTTTATTGGGAAGTTTGTAGTGAAAAGTTACAAAGAATAGAATTAACTGTGTTATTTTTAAAGCAAATGGCAAATCTGGTTTTATTTAACAAATTAGGGTGAATTTGGTGTTTTTTACCATTTAGGGCCTAACAGTGCTAAAGACCCATGGTAGTCATAAGTGAATTACAAGTGTCAAATAAGCCTAGTACAAACTCCAGTCATGAAACTCATAAACAATCAATCAGATGATAAAATAATGGACACTTTCAACACGCCATGTCCAGAACGATATAACTTAGGGATGCACATCGATAGGCCTACTTTTTTAGGGTTTTTTTCATTATCGATTATCAAAACTTGGTAATGTCAATATCGATTTGATATTATCGATAATATCGACAAAGCCTACAAAGCCTGTTCCGAACTGTTAGTGGAACCTCAAGTGTGGCAAGTGTAGCCTAAGTCAAACAATACAATTGCGTTCCGTTTGCTGCCTCGTGGTCACGTGTTTGGCTTCTGTTATCGACCGCTAGCTCATTTCCAAACATAAATTTCGAATGTGTCACTATCAGCGGATCAGTCCAGCCAGTACACGGCACAACGTGAGATAATCTCCGTCCTTAGAGTTTTTGTTTGTGCCACTATTGACCAATTATTTGATATTTCAGTTACAGATACGTAATGAATTTTGGTTTTTGATTGTCAAAATTATATCCATTGTTGATTATCAATCAATAATATTGATTATCGTACGCATCCCTAGTGTTAATGTCAAGTTAAAACTTGGCAAAGTTCCCATTATCATTTGGGATACGGGAACGGGAAGCTTTATCGTGCTGCGCCTGCGTATCGTAAGTTAACTCGAGTTTAAACCTCTTTCCCATCAGACCTCGTCCTGCATTACTAGCGTTTAACGCGGGTTGGTGGGTTACGTGGGTTAATTCCCCGTGTGAACGATCGCAGGCTGCTACGAAGGTTGCATTTTCAACCGCGTCCGAACTCCGAGTTACTCGCGTTACTTTGCTACGCTAGTCAGTGTGAACAGCGCTTTTGGTCGCCAACCCTGGTAAGTCAACATAACCTCAAAAACTTTGTCGAAATTTGAGTTGTCCGACGCTGGGCCTACGTCTGTTTGCAGTTTGTTTTAAGTAAGTTAATAAAAGCTGCATTTCCGACGAGGAACGTCATCCTTATTAAAATACTTGGCCATCCTGAAATACAAAATAAATTTAAAAGCCTGCCTTCTACAGCGTCCATGTGTAAAGGTTGCGAACTACTAAACTTACGACGGTATTATAAGTCAATTAAAACGCAGGTTGGCAACTCGCGTTCAACCCGAGTTGCTTTAACTCAGTAATGAGAACGAGGTCTCAGCGTCATCGGGCAATCGATCATTGGCCTTTCAGGTTGCTCTAAAATAGCCCAAAAACGCCGAAACGGCCCTGCAACGGTAACATTAGCAACGATTTAACATGGATCGGTAACAACTAGAGCCTAGGCCCTACCTGCCTATTGCAGAGTGGCCCAAAATGTACGCCGAGGCCTAGGCCTATGTCTAGCCTAGGCCTAGCTAGGCTAGGCCTACATAGGGGCTACAAACACAAGGTTGTAACAAAGGGCTAGGCTAGCCTAGGCTAAACGGAGGTTAGTCATGGGCTTTTATAAATAAATTTTTAGATTTGCCGTAGGTCTAGGCCCAAGGCCAGCTCATACCTAGAGCCTAGTACGTGTGATGCAGTGTGTGATCATGTAGGTTCTCAGAAAAAAAATACGCCTAGGTAGGCCTACCTAGCCTAGGGGGCTAGGCTAGAACCTAGGTCTGCCAATATTATAAGCCTCATTTCTAGGAATGTGGCAATCTGGTCAATGATGACCAATTACTAGCACATAAGTCTTACACAGAGATATGAGAATCATTTCATCTTGATGTTTGACAGAAACCAACATACCTGTTGTCTAAAGAATGGTCTAGCATTTCCATGAGAAAAGTACTTTGGGAAAGTTTTGAATTTGCCAGGTAGCAAGCCGACTTGATCACGGGGCCAAACAACAGGGTCATGTGAGCACAATGTAATGGCTGCCGGACTGACTACTTTCAGGGGGAGGTACCAAGGTAGGCAGTATACTTCCGCGTATTTATTTACATACACTATTTTTAGATAAGACTCCAAAGGATTAAAATGCAATGGTGTTTTTAAGCTATAAATAAACTATTCAGTAAGTATTGGTGTAATAACTATCTTGAATACAGTTTTTATACACGCACTTATTTCTTGCGTAATCACAATGGTTACGATAACAAGTGTTGATTGAAGGATTGAAAGTGAAAGCTTCCGCAAAATTTCAATAAATGGAAGTGAGCCCCCTTTGGTTGGTACCGCTGTCTGTCGGCGAGGTTTGTAGATTGGCAGGCTGGCGGTTTATTCGAACGAGTAAGTACGGTCGGCGCTCGCGGAGTGGCGGTCTCGGTGAATCGTAAACGCACTTTCAATAGTGTTGATGGATAAGCGGTTTTATTTAATTGAGCCTATTTTATGCTTTTTCGTCCAGTTTTTTTTCCTTAG
>JAMZAV010015060.1:0-29362 GCA_024449915.1 Sweltsa coloradensis | reverse complement strand
GTCGGTCGATGTTGGTCCTGTTCTTCTTCTCTGCCCCTATTTGGTTCCATCCTGATCGGTTCCGTTCGACGCGGCGGAAGGGGCGGCCCTCCGGGACGTCTATGACATAGCGTCGATTCCCGTCCCTGATGGTGTAAGGGGTGAAGTCGATCAGGGCGTCCACCACTGTGTCGATATCACGTTCAGTTTCGTATTGTAGGAAGTTCTCTAGAATGTCTAGTTGTTTGTAGTAATCCCTTAAATCGTGAGCGGGCAGGTGGAAGGGTCCGTCCTCTGCTAGGATGAGTCCAAGGTCGTCGGCTCAAATTAAAATTTCTACATATTTAGCACTTGTAGTTGAAAACAAAATTTACGGCCCAAAAAATGATTTTAAGGGCCGATTTTTTTGCCTACTCTATAGTCAATACATCAAGATGTGCATTTAAACATATCTTATTTGGCTTCTCGATCGTTCCGCAGTAGTTTCCTTTAATAAAGATATCACTTGCAGGGGGTTAATGCTACGGATCTCTTTATTTGGATCTGTCAGAAACAGTCTTACTTGAGTAAAATTGACCTCATCTCCACAACGATCGCTTCATCATCATTAATTATGGATTGCACAATGCATACTTTGTGCTTTCCTAATAATGAAGCTATAATGTATGCACCATCTTCTATGGTTCAGGTTACGCTTGGTGATAAGAACAAACACACATGATATCCTCCAGATTTCTTGCTGAGATTTTTTGCTCGTTGCATTTTTTAGTATAAATTTTTACGCCCGAGAAAAGCCTCTCAACACTGACCTGCGTGGCAGGCACTCCCAAACCACAACTGCCACTTCATAGAGGTCGGGCAAATCATTGTTTTGCCTTCCCAGAACTCTAAGAACGTTTGCGTCTTGGGCAAACGCTTGCATTCCGAATACGTACGTATCTGCCCATTGATCAAATCATTGGTTTCTGCTGTGGGTTGGTCGCGTCTCCTTGCAGTACTCTCTCCCCCCGCACAGAAAGCAAATGACTCTTAATCAAAAATGCCCTCCACATATATCGTCACCTCGACCTCCTGAACTGCCAGCTTACTGTGGGACTCTTCAAATATTTTGGGGGCGACACGATATGGCTCTAATATTGTGAAGAGCCTCGTCAACCTGATTTCCCTTTTTGAGAACCACCTTGAAGTGCGGGGCCTAGTAGAGGCCAGTGATGGCAGTGATTGATTGAAGATGGCTGGTTCCTTCTTGGCTAGTTTTAGTCGCCAAATTTTGTGCCAAAAGGGAATTGGCACGCATTGATTTCTGAAATAACACCTTTGCCATACTCGGTATCATCACCTATCGTCAGCTGGGTGCTTGTACAGCAATGGTACTACTTTACTCGGCTTCAAAACCCGCTACAATTTCTGTGCTCCACATTCCCCTCGCCAAGTTTCCCAAATCAGGGTGCACATCGGCCATGTCTGTGCAAAACTGTCGCAGAGCAGTAATGCCAAAAGCATATCATATAGGCTGCCCCAGCGTGTTACGACATCTCTCGGTGGGATTTTCAAACCATTTTTCAATAACAACTTTTTTAAGTTTTGGGCGTACGCAGCTTTTTCACGACGTTGCGCGCTTTTGCCACTGTTGCAGGGGAACCATCTTTTCTTTTTAAAGCATCCACTGCAGCAAGTTGCAAGCTGGGGATAGCACCCCTTACGATATTAACGCAAGTCTGGGTTGTCAATCTGACCTTCTGGTCTGAATAAGCTTTTGAAATTTGCTTGGTGCTTAGAAAAGGGTAAATTACGAAACAATACTACAAAAAGATGAAGTGTAACGAGGTTTTTATAAACAGAAAGTTAGTTGAGGCCCTCCTGTTTGCGTGGACACAAAAGGAGAACACTTCCGACTCAGAATTTTGACAAAAAAACAGGGCCAGTCAAATTTCGACCTTAAACAAAAGGTAGGCTTACACCACTACATACCCCTGAAAGAAAAAACATAGTCGCCTCCAATTAACTATGGACGCAGGGCCCTTGAACAGACTTGGCGTGATAGTAGTCTCTGCCAAAAGGGTCTGTCCAATCTCAAAAACCTCCCGTTCCACAAGCCTCACTACACGGCTACTAAGAAATTTGAACGATATACCTAGGCATAGCCTATTAATTGGCCTCCTTTGAAAATCTTTCAGAGTCGCCAAAGTTCAAAAGTCCATGCCAAACTCCGGGCATTTGCCTGTCAAATAGATTCCAAACCCAGGACATGGAGTTTAAAAAAAACAGTTTGAACTGCTCTCGAATCTAGGAAATGCTTTCCCCCCTCCCATAATCAATTAAAAAACTTAAAAATTCAGCATGCAAAAAAAGCCAAACAAGAAACCTAATAGGTATAACGGGTCTTCACAAAATTACTCAATAAAATGCACTAACTACACCCCGTCCCTACTCTGGAACACTTGTACAAAGGGCGACTCTATTTTCAGGGGATGTCAAAACTTCAACCAAAAAAGGATTATTGTTTAAAAATTCATCCTGGAATCCAGCCCCGCCAATTGAAGAGAAGATAGAAGATCGATTTCCCCAGACAGGGGGCATCTTGACCAAAATAATAATTCAAAATTTTCAAAAATTCATTAAAATTAAAGCTCCCCTGAAACAAATGGATACTTTATCAGTTGTTGGACATAAAGAAGGCATACCCTTTGGGCTCGTATGGCTTTAAAAGGGCATTATTTTCGCGAGATGTCCCCAATTCCACTGTAGTGAAGTAAACTCGAAATTAAAGGGGTGGGGGCCTGACATTTTGTATGTTGATAAAATAAGTGGTTTTTACCAACAACATCTCCAAGGAGGCCTCCCCCCAAAAACAACTGGTAATGTTAAAAAAAAATCAGATGCTAAACGAGATCAATGTGTACTATCATGGCACCCAAAATAACAATGGGTTTCATGGATCAACCCAGACCTACAACCTTGATTAAAAATATTGATGAGAGGGGGGCCTTCCACAAAGTCCAGCTCATTTTTGCACCTCAAAAAATTCAAAACAAGATGCCCCCTAAATCTATCCCTTGCAACAACAAAAAAAGTGAAACTCAAGCTGAGCTATACCGGGTTTCCAATGTCACAGAGGACGCCAGCCCGGGCGATCATCGGGGATCATCCCATACACCCTTTTTTGAGCAGGCCGTACTGTCATCTACGTCGGATGAGACGCTAGTACATAGAAAATCGTCTGAGATAGTGGGTTAGGTGTGAACATGAAAATTAACCAACACGAACCAAAAAAAAACATTCTTTTTAGAGCTGTAAAACAGTTCAGGAGGAGTAAAAATTCGGATGTGTCTTAAACAAAGGAAGTTTTTTTGAAAAACTCTAATGAGTTAACACGTACTGTCACTTATTGAAGGAAAAAGCCAAATCTATTTTTGCAACACAAAAAAGTGTCTAAAGCTATCCAAGTCAAATGTCAATGGACGCCACCCGGGTGCGATCATCTAGACGGCCCTCCCTTTCTAGGGACCAAGACTTGAAATTTCCCAGTACGATTGAAGAGAACCCAACACAGATGATATCTGAGACGGCCCTCACCTCTACAGAGATCAAGACATGTACATTCCAGTACGATTGAAAGAACCCAAAACACGATGATTCTGAGACGGCCCTCACTCTACTATACCAAGAACTGACATTCCAGTACGATTGAAGAGGCCTGCACAGTTGTTGTCATCTGAGAGGGGCCCCTCACTCTAAAAGAGACAAGACAGGGGGGGACATTCCAGTACGATTGAAAGAACCAACACGGTATATCTAGACGGCCTTTATTTGGGACAGGATGCTTACCAGCCCTAGAAGTCAAGCAACTTCTTCCACAACATGACAACCCGAAGTAGGGGTATAAGGAATTTTTCCAATTGAAATTATCAACAATTAGGGAAAAATAATGATAAGAGGGGGTCCGGTAAAAACTTAAAATTCAAAAACCCATGGCCCCCAGAGATTTATTTAAATTTCTTACTGATCTTTATCGGAAGAAAAAAACAGGCATCACATAAATGTTAGATCCCACCACCCCACTTAAAGTCATCAAAATATACATAAAAAATAAAATCTAGGCCTATTTGACTACTACACCAACCATAAAGCTTAATTGAAACTAATAAAAACACTATAACAAAACCCCCCACTTGCCAAAACACACTGACTTTCACACACTCCATAGATATCCAAAAACCACCCTTTTTCTATAACCTCTCATCCCCAAATAAAACCCTTTAAAAAAAAACCAAAAGAAAATCTTTCAAAAACATCGGAAAATATAACAATCCAAATCAAAAACATCCGCCCCCTGCGCAAAAAAAAGGAAAGAACTAAAAACCCTCGATCCAAAAAATCAGCCGACTAATATGTATATCAAAAACCTGGCAAAATCATCAAAAATAAAACCGCCTCTGCTACCGGTATCTCAAAACATAAGCATCTATTGTCGACCAACCCAAAACATGGCGGGGTAGCTATATTTGCGAAACCTCATCTTAACTAGTTCCTCTTCCAAACCCCAAATTAATATGCTCGAATTTTGATTTTTAATGCCGGATGTTTTTGAAATAACCACTCACAAAAACGATATTTTCAATCTATAGACACCAAAAGGGATGTAAATCTCTTTTTTTTACAATTCCAGGAAAACCCTTGTTAAAAAAACCAAACAATTTCCCAAAAGCAGAAAGCTCTTTGCGGAGATTTCAACATTAACATGTTTTAAAAACTACCGCCAGACACCCTCCTTGACATATCGAATTTTTTAAAAAATGGTTGCTTCCATCAACACTCCCACTCGTACACTTGGAATAGTATACCCTCCCCTTTTAATATATTCACTTTTCCCGAATAAATCCTTTTATAATATAAACTTTTTCATCCACACTTCTCAGTATGCACCATTTTCTAGAAATTAAATTTTCGGGGCATTTTCCCCAATTTAGCGAAAAAAGGAAATTCAAAAAAACAAAAAATCAACCTTTTCCCAAAGTTACTCGATGAAAGGGAAAATGGGGGTTAAATACATACTCAGACGCAAAAATGCACTAAACACCTTTCTAAAAATTCCCAGGTCTTTTTTAAAAATACTTTTTCCTAAAACTCGTCAAAACACAAAAAAACCAACCCAAGTCCTGGATTCTAAAGAGTTAGAGAAAAAGGCAAAAAGCTCAGAAAACTTTTCAATGCTAAACTACCCCCCAGTTTTAAACTCCTCAACGATTTTAAAGCCCCAAAAAAATCCCCCCTTTAAACTAAGAAACAAAAAAACAATTTTATTCCCAAAAAAATTTAAAAGGCACAATAAAACAAAAGATCGTGGCAATAATAAAAAACAATGTTCAGCCCCACAATCACGTGATACCTTTCGCTAACAAGAAAGGGTCCCTAGTGTCAGATCCGAACATAAAATCAAACTTTTTAAAAAATACTTTATAGAACGGGATTAAAAAAAGCCACAAATTCATCATAATACTGCAATCCCCCCACGCACAATCCCTCAAAACCCAGTCAAGTTTTTTTTCGACACCACCTCAACAGAAATTGCAAAAATTTTTAGATCGTTAGGGAACAAACAATCTTCCGGACTAGACGATGTCCCCCCGCAATTTTATCAAAAAGTTACAAATCCATTTCTATTCCCCTACATTAAAAAAACAAACATTTGAAACTGGGATTTTCCCCAAAGCTGAAGAAGCTAAAGTTTTCCACTTTATAAAAAAAGGGCTCTCTAAACGACCCCAAAAAACTTTTGCCCAATATCTCTTCTCTTTCCTTTTTAAAAAACTTTGAAAAGCCTTTTATGCCCCTTTAAACCCCTTTTAATCCAAACACAACATATTTACCAAAGCCAAAAAGGTTTCCAAAAAAGGAAAAACAACTACCACAGCTTTTTTTACTTCTTTCAAATATCCCCGATGGGACTTGATAAAGGGGACGTTCCCATAGGCATTTTTTAGATCTTTGTAAAGCATTCGACACCCCGATCATCTATCCACTAGAAATTAGAATCAATGGGAATCAGGGGGCCCGGCCCCCTCCCGGATCTCCTCTTACCTACGACCGGGCTAAATAGTCGAAATCCCAAAATCAACCACCCTTTTCTTCTCAACCGTGATCCTAAAAGTGGTGTCCACAAGGGAACCCTTCTTGGACCACCCTTCTTCCCCCTTTTTGTCAACGATATGCAAATGTTTCACCGCGGTACCTAACACAATACTCATGATTTCAGCCCCATACTCACAGCAAAAAAGGAAAAAATTTAGCCCACTCTCACAAAAGTCCAACGAAAAGCTTTCCCTAAAGTCACAATCTGCAACAAAAAACCCCCTTTTATCAACCCTCAAAAAAGGTGTATTTAATTTTCCCCTACAAATAATTGGATACCGAAAGCCTCCTCATTCGCATTCATCTAAGAGCATTGCCTGCTCTGACGCCATCAAGTTCCTGGGTCTACATTGACTGACACCCTTGATTGGACAACCCCCTAGACGCGTTTTCTCAAAAATAAAGATGGTTGTTTCCCCTCGAAGAAAAAAAAGCCCTATCAACCCCAAAAGTCCTTATTTCATATCCATGCTCACATCCACTCACCATATCTACGGCTTATTTTCTGGGGAAAATCGCCCCAAGTATAAGAGTTTTTAGATTACAAAAAAGGGCCATTCGAATTATGAGGAGCCCTTGGCGTACCCCGTGTAGAAATACTTTTTCCCACCCAAAAAAACTTGACCTTTGCGAGTACTTTAATACAATTGCGCGTCTTTTTCAAATCAAAACCCCCACCCCTTCAAATTTAAACTCAACAAAACATGACCATGATACCGATCACAAATCAAAAAAATTTATGTCCCAACTCACATACAAAGCGTTTTTCCAAAGGGCCTCATTTTCCAAAAGCTAACAAACTACAATCTCTACCACCAAAAATTAAAAAATACAATCATAGACTCTTTCAAAAACACTTGAAAAACATTTCTAATAGAGCATTGCTTCTACACAATCAGAAAACCTTCATCCCGCTGACTTTTAAATTAAATTTTGCGCCCGGACTCAAAACCCACCATAGCTTTACACTCAACTTTCCTTAATTCCTGACACTTGTACGTATAACATGAATATAAATTAAAAAAATGCAATTCAAGACAAAAATAAGTACCTATTATGTATAGAAATAGAAGGAAGATATTATGAAATTTTATTTTTTATGTAAAATTTTTATAAGTTACAATGTATGTATTATTCTTACCATAGGCTAGGCTATTCACTTTCTCCATTAAGAGTTATACTTGTGCAATGTACCAGTCAAGGTGAATAAAAATTATTATTAAATTATTATTATTATTGCTACCTTGTCTTTTTCTGTGAAAAATTCGTCCATATCGCTCCCATTTTCTTCATCACTGTCCATTTCTGTATCAAGGTTAATGTTTATTAGTTCACTGGCCTCCCGATAAAGATATTCCCCGGGTTTAACCATATTCGCCCCGTTATCTATGGTGAGAGAATATACGTTCGCCATGGACAATTTGAATTTGGGCTGTAACTCAGGAATCACTTTTGCAATGTGGGCACCTGTGTGTGAACATTCCAATTCATGACACCCAGGTTGAAGAAACAGACTACACCGATTTTGACACTTTAGGCCAGCACTTACAAAGTGTAAGGCTTCGCATGAAGTTCCCCAGTATCACTGGTGGCTCGGTGCCCGGGGTGGTTCAGAGGCTACCCTTTGAACTGTTCTGACTAGATTTGATACTATCTTACAAGACAAACAACATTCATCTTTGACTGCCAGTTGAAAGGAATGTGCAATGCATGGAATGTGTTTATTTTAGCCAAAATCCTTGGCAGATACAATATTTTTGGCGTTGTCTCGAACGAACACGTTTACTTTTTCTGTATGGTTCCAATCCGCTAAAACGTCATGGATGAATGAGGCTTTATTTGCCCTAGTGTGTGAACCCTCATCAAATGGTGCCTGGTGGTCGTTGTAGCCTTCTAGCTGAAGGTCTTCTGCCACTTGTTCCCAGTTGTCATTGTGACCCCCGTTGTCGTTGACCTGATGTCCCTCAATGTCATTGTCCTGATGCCCCTCGTTGTCGTCATTGTCATCATCATTTTCATCTTAACATTCCATGTCCGTGTAGTGGTCAGAATCATTTTCATCTTGTGTCTGAATGTTGTTGTCTGTCATCGTCAATTTCAAGTAAAAATTCTATGTCGGTCAGCATCATTATTATCCAGGAATTCTGCGTAAGCCTCGTAGTTTGGACTGTATGATTGATCATTTCTGATTAAGCGAGCGAAGCGAGTGTTTCCATTTGACTCTGCCGGAAAAATAGTCACTGGTTTTTTTTTTTTTTCGTTTGTTTGTTTGTCTGTTTTTTTTGTTTTTTTTGTTTGTATGTCTCGCGATAACGTTCGAACGGAGGCTCGGATCGAGTTGAAATTTTCACCATCCGCAAGCTTTGTTCTCGATTGAATGCCATTAGTTTTGTGGAAAAATCGTTCAAAAAGTTAAAAAGTTACATTAAAGTTAATCGAAAGTTTTTTTTTCAAACTCAACGGCGACAAATCTGAGATAGCCAATCATTTAGAATGTCCGTCCGGTCACGAATATGTTAATTTTATTTTGATCCGATAAGTAGTGTAGATGGAAATTACAATATAACAAAGTAACGTTGCCATGGCAACGAAAAGACGCGCGAAGTTTCTAATGCACTGCCACCTAGAAGTAATCAAAATACTTTCGAGGAAGCAGTCTATTATTTGTCAACAAAGAGTTTAAATAGTTTTCCCAAGGAGTCAAGGTCCTCTAGATGGCGGTGGATTTTGAAGTAAAGATTTAAACATGGGTTTACCCAAATACCTTGGCAATAATAAATAATACTGGAAACGCGAACGTCGTAAATTTTTAAATTTAAAAAAATGTGCAATGTGGGTCTAGCTATAGCACGTGCTCGCTTATCAACGCGTCCAACTGAGCGTTTCCTAGTAAGTTAAGAATACAGCTTAGCTAATAGTAACTAATTTGTATTTAGCTCTATGCAGCAAATATTATAGGCTTTCAAAATAAAATAAAACGGCTATACGGTTATTGCTAACATTGTTTTTATATAGCACACATAAATAATAAAAGTTGAATAGATATAGATACTATTAAACACTCGTGGCGAAGTTTATAGTCAGAGGGCGAGATGTCTCGCACTTCACGCAGAATGGCCAACTTTGATTTTATTTCTGAAATCGATTACATACATAAAAGGAAGTATTTTCTCACTTGGTGTCACACTGACACATAAATAAAATCCAAGATGGCGGCTAAAACATTAATCTTAAAGAAATAATTATATCTTAGCAACCAAAAGTCAAAATAAAAAAAAAACACAAGAGGTAAAAAATACTGAAAATTGTGTTTATCTTGTGAAAAAAAATTGAAAAAAGTTAATTTCCAAGATGGCGCCGGAATTTTGAATTGAAACATAAACCGTACTTTAAAATGGATAACCAACGTTAATATTATTTTTTAGTCGGTTTAAATATGTATTAAGCTAGTTTTTAAATTAACGTAAAAATTAAATCCAAGATGGCGGACCAAACAAAAATATAAAATTAATAATTATATCTCGGCAACCAAACGTCAAATTAAAAAAACATACGACGTCAAAAGTATTCATAATTGTATTTTGAAAAAATTAAAAAGGTAAATTTCCAAGATGGCGCCTGAATTTTGAAGTTAAACACATTATTAACAACTAATGCCAATATTTTTTGTCTAACCGATTTAATATGTATGTTAGAGTATTAAATGGATGGTGTTAAATCGAAGGAGGAATAAAGTACAATATGGTGACCAAAATGTATATTTGAACAACATATTTAATGTCTCAGAAACCAATGCATAAATGAAAAGACCCATGATAACAATAATATTAGCAATTGAATCAAACATTCGGGAAAATATGATAATGAAACAATGAAAATTATCAAAATGGCACCTAATTTTTTAAGCGTACACAAATATTAAGAAGCGTGATATTTTATCATTTTGATTTTTCTCAGAAATAGCATTACTTATGCCTTACATAGACAAGATCTTGTAAGTGTTAAGTTTTATAATCGTCGTCGTTATGGGTTGTAGAATTTTACAATTATATCAATAAAATCTGCAATACTTTCTTGAAAAGTAATTTTTCTGAAAAAGAAAATTAATGTAATTAGGTTATGAAATAATATAATATTGTCAATTAAAGAGTTTATGAACAATAAATATCTACATACTTACACTCACTTCAATCTTCATCAGTGTCTGAATCATCAATTCCCGAGACTGTCTCAAAATATGCATTCTCGCATAGGTGTCCACACCCACACATGGGTGTACATGAGAACTTATAACGCCGGCAGCCGCAAGTTTGTTTGGTGCATCCAGTTTTACAACTACATTTTTGTAGTTCTAATATGGCTTCGGGTGCTGATGGATTCAGATTATAAATCGGTTTCAGCCGTCTATTTTCTGTTTGTCATTCAAAATCCGTTGGAGGTGGTAAAGATGGAAGCGGCTCACATGAGATTTCCACACCATACACATATGATGCGCTCTCGAGATATGGGGTTTAGGCAACCTGTTGTTGGTGGTACCCTTGGAACGACCCCTCCTTTTCCCAGCCTTTTGAGGAACAAGTTTTTTCCATCAAGCCTCCCTTAAAACTGTAAAGTCAATTCAGGGGGCCTTGTTTAAGAGGCAAATTTATTAAAAATAGGGGAGGCAGGCGTTTGGAATTGGATTAGTTCCCCCCCATATTAAAATGGTTAAAAATCTTCCATAGTTTCCATAACTTTTTTTAAAATTTTTGGGCCCTTGATAAAGCTGTGTTGCCCCCCGTGTCCTTTAATGCATTACCACCCAAATTTTCTGCTTGAAACCCCCTCAATCCGAGTTTGAATAGTTTCTTTAATAAATTCGTTCCTCCCTCTTTCCGTATATGCCTTGGGGGAATGGAGAAATAGAAGCGTAAAGGAGAAAACGTCATTTTGTCGGGAAAATCAACCTTGATTCAAGTTATGGTTTTAAATCGGTCAGGGGAAAATAATAAAATTTGAACATGCTTTCTTTAAGGAAGGGGAATTTTCCATGCTTCCCTAACTTGTTATTTACGGAGTTAACGGCAGGGCCCCTTTGATCTGGGGTCCCGACGGAAGTTTCACTTGGAGTCGGAATTTTTGGGGGTTCCCCACAAAATTCCATGAGCTTCAAAAATTAAACATATCGAAGTCTTTTTTTAGATTTTCTTTGGTACTTTTAAGGTTGTCGTGTGTTTTGCTGTTTTTCTTTTTCCCGGTTAATCTTTAAAGGGAATTTTCTCCGTACTATTACCTATTTCATGTAGCCTTACCCATTTAATCAAAGTTAGACAATCGGACGTTTCATTTACCCATCAATGCCTAGTGAATTTAAAAACCGACATAGCATATGTGAACTAACCATGTTCCTTATGAAATAAGACTATACCTTGTTCCAAAAAGCACCCAAATTTTTCCTCTGGCCGGAAATAACCATTAGCCAATAAAACCTCAGGGGTATTTAAGGCATTGACGAAATAGTAAAAAATTTCACTTCTAGGCTTTTAACCAGGTGAAAAACTGAAAAGGTCAACCCTGTTTTTAAAAAGGGGGCCAGTAACCTAACGTCCAAATTTAGGACCACCTCCCTGCTTCAATTTCCCCACAGTTTTCGAAAATTTAATCCCCAAAAGAACAATTTTGAAAAGGCCAGGGAACAAATGGGATTCATCGAAAAATAAACCTAAAAATTGGGGGTTTCCTAAAATGTTTCGGGCGGCCCCTACCTTTCCAACAATTGAACGGTCATGCAATTACGGACTTTACCACACCCTTTGTGGGAAACCACGATTTATCGCAAAGAGTTTCGGTATCTGTGGAAATAATCATTTTTAGGGGTCCCACGCCAAGTTTTCTAAATTTTCGGAGGGAACTTAATACCTTTTGCGTCACATACCGTTCCCCACTCATTCCATGACCCCTAATTCTTTACCCAAAATTCAAACATTGACCAATTTTAATCAAGTGTGTTATTAGAGTTTTTATGAAATTTTCAAGGATGTGATAAGAATGGGGTTTAAGGAATGTTTTTTGTAATTCACTTATATGGTTTTTTTCGTTAAACGTTTGGGAATGCAATCCCTTAATTTCACTAAGAAAAAATTTACAAGTGGAATAAAATAAAGTAAAATTAAAAAATTAATTTAAAAGATGGCCTTTTTATTAAAGGAGCCGTACTAACCTTGAATTAAGGTTTCGCTCCCGTTTTGAATCGAAATTTTCCCACAGGCTTCCAAAAATTTTTAAAATTCACTTTATGTCTTTTGTTAAACCCCCTGTGTTTTCCGTCCTAAATATCCCAAACCCAAAGTGCGCCAAGCAAACCTGGGGTTTAAAAAAGCTTTTATAAATTTGTTTTAAAAGGGCCCCGAATTATTCATAGAAGAAAACAGTCTCGACGAAAATCAGTGTTAAGGACACTAATTTCCTTAACCTTGGTATTTTCCTCTCAAAATTGGTACCCCCAAAAGAATTCCTTTTTTCATGAATATTTGTTTTTATCCAGGGGCTCCAGGTGGGCAAAAAAAACCCGTTTTCTCCCGAGAGTCGTTGAATATTTTTTGTAAAATCGTACCTTTTTTGTTCAACGCCCAAAACAAGAATGACTCCCATCCCTGAAAAATTAAGCACGGTTTGTTACTTTCTTTTGCAATTTACTAAAAGAAAATCTCCACGCCCCCAAACAAAAGAACGCTATTTCATGGACATCACCAAAATTTTGAAAATTTTAAAAATTGCATTTTTGTTTTTTTATTAACCAATCTATTTAAATTGACCGGGGGACAAGAATCCTTTGTAATTATATTATGTAATAAATATAGTTAAAAAAATATCATCTGGCAACGATAGGGGCTACAATGCAATTCATAATTTTAGATTTGTCAGCTAACATTATCATAGTGGAATCTTGATTGAAATTTGGGACATGGGTATAGACTGAACTCCGAGTTTCCAATGGCTTCTTCAAATCAACTCGGGTCTATGTTTAGCGACAACCAATAGTTTCGAAAGAGTTGCCGTTCGTGCCTTATTGTTGCCATACTTATCTTTAAACTTAGAGCTGACTCTTTCCCCGACATCTTTGAAATATTTAAGTTGTTTTTTTTTTGTGAGGTTCAGAAATCAACAGTTTTAAATCAGTCATTCTCTCAAAAACCAAACTTATCTGAAGAAACTTTCCCGAGCTGTCATGATGTATTATCTGTAACAAATTGTGTCAGTTGGGACAGCAAATGTTATTAATTAAAAATTCCTTCTTTAGAAAGGGAAATTTCCTTGTTTTGATGACTCATTACCATTTGTGCAGATGCTTTAACAATTTTGCAATTTTTTTTCTATAGTATTTCATGGTGAACCGGCAGAAGATGTCCTTTTCTCAATCCCCGCATATCCCTTGAAGTTGTGGATAATGTCGGACAATATTGGACAATAACAGAATATTTGTCCAGCGCATTTTCATTTCCTGATACCGAAAAATCCACCCTTCCCCTTCATTTTTCTGTGTTCTTGCTCTATTGCATGATCTGGGTCGATGCATGTAAAGGTATATCACCCTTTGAAATAACAAAGTTGCCTTCGTCCAAAATTGGCCAAGCTTCGGAATCAAACATTTCAAGCTCTAGCATATCAGCACATATAGAGGACACCACCTTCCATACTTTATTTGATCGTGAAAACATGAACTAAACACAAAGAATTTCACAAGTTTCAAATGCAAATTTTCCCAAATTTGGCATTCTTGTTGCTGAAATAAAGGAAATAGAGCAAGACTTGATTGAAATAGTTATGAGGAATTTTTTAACACCTTGACAGTTGGTATCATCTTCAAGTTTTCTGAATACATTCATTGAAGCCCGTTTTGTATGCACAGCAAACACGTTTTTTCTTTGAAATTTTTTCTAATCTCTCTGTGTATCTAATGGTGTATTAGAAAAATGCATCAAATGCATCTGTAACTTCTGATATTAACGTTCGATATACCAAATTTTTTCTGATTTCCTGAGTATAAATTTTTTTTTAGCCGGCTATCTCAAAAATTTAAATTTTTCCCGACAATACGATTTGACAAATATTATTAACGTTGATGGTATATCATTGTAAAGTATAATATATGTTTAAATTCGAAATTCTGGCGCCATCTTGGAAATTTACTTTTTCCAATTTTTTTTAAAAGAAGTTTAAACACAATTTCCAGTATTTTTTACCTCTTGTGTTTTTTTTTTTAATTTGACGTTTGGTTTGCCGAGATATAATTATTAATTTTATATTTTTGTTTGGTCCGCCATCTTGGATTTAATTTTTACGATAATTTTAAAACAATTCATTCAATACTAGCTTAATACATATTTAAACGACTCAAAAAATAATATTAAAAGTTGGTTATTTCCCTTTAAAGTATGGTATATGTTTAAATTCAAAATTCAGGCGCCATCTTGGAAATTTAATTTTTTCTCAGAGTTAAACAAAAATTTCCCAGTATTTCTTACCTCTTGTGTTTTTTTATTTTGACCTTTGGTTGCTGAGATTAATTATTTCTTTAAAATTCATGTTTTAGCCGCCATCTTGGATTTTATTAATGTGTCAGTGTGACACCAAATGAGAAAATACTTCCTTTGATGTATATAATCGATTTTCAGAAATAAATCAAAGTTTGGGCCCTTCCCGCGTGAAGTGCGAGATATTTTTTTGAACATCTGCCGCCTGACTATTATATCTTTATGGTTACTATGTATTTGATCAATGTGAAATAAAGAGGAAAATTAGTATCGGTATTGTTTTTAGAAGATGTTCTGTCAAACATCTTTGAACTTGTATAAGGTATTGTCTTGTGTTGGGGGAGCAAATACCGATAACTAGGGAGAGGTATTTTATGCTCTCAAGGACCGTGCAAAATTATTGTATTGTAATTTATTTGAATGATATGACAAATAGCCAATGAATTATTTTTAGGGATGGGAATATTGGTTAGTTTACTAAACGCAAACTCGTCAGCTAATCGCAATTAACAGAATCTACCCTCCCAATTTCCACTTTTAAAAAAAAAGGTTTTAATATTCCTTACATTCTATTTGCAATTTTTGGTTGTTCCCCTGTCTATATCTGGTATACGTTGCAATTTTTAACCTTTTGGCTTACTTCAAACAGGACCACCCAGATAAATCCAGGACATCTAGTACATTTTTATGGTTTTTCAACATCATAGGAACTTGGACATTATGTACATTTTTTTTCCTGTGTGATGTTTTCATTTAAAGTACTAAAATACTTTGGCCCCCATTAACGCCCTGATGGACGAGTGTACCGAAATTATTGCGGTAATTTGCGTCTTTAAGCAGGGCTTGCCCCTAAGCCTCCCCCTAGAATGAGAATAGCTTTAAAATGGGGGTAATTAAGTAAAAATTCTGATCTTAGAAATAAATATTGAGACGTTAAGCAATATCCAATCCCAATCTGAATCTTAGAAGATGAAAATTTGTCTAAACAATTATTAACCTATAATACACACCTGGAAATTTCAGTAAAGGGGAACCTTTGGGTGTAAAATGGCCTTGCTCTCTCTCCTATGGGGCCAGTTTCCCAAGCAAGTTTTCCGTACACGCGAAACTGCGAATGATTTGCTCTGAAAGAATGAAAATGGCATCAGAGTAAGTATAGCTCCTATAAATTTTGGTTTTGTAATCATTTTTTGATATTATTATGATTGTAAGTGAGCCATCAAATTCCACTCGCACTTTCTCGTGGTTTGTCCCCTTATTGGGGGAGTTTTTCTCCCTGAAACTATGGCGAGCTCTGGGTCGTTCGTCGGGGACCCTTTGCATCTAAAAGAACTAAAGGTTTATTATTAATAAAAACCAGGGAACGAGCACGGGCAAGTAGCTGGCTAACTTCAACCGGACATTCTATGACCCCGCAACAACAAGGGGTTTTAAATTGCGAGTGACGCCTAAAATTATTATTTGTTTACATCCCCCTTAGTGGTAAAAATGGGACCTAACATTCCGGACCTTTACCACTTTTAGTTTTTAAATTTTTTTTGTATTTTAAAACATGTTTTCAGTTTGCATCCAAGTTACTGCTTCCCCCTCCGGTTAGCGTTTTTGTGGGGCTTATTTCCACTCATCACTGGGGCCATCCACATAGTACTCAGTATGTGAGCTTTACCAATGACTGAGGCATTGTTATCTCAATTAAGGCTCCTTGAATGGGCATAACGCACACTGACCCTGTTGGTTTTTTTAATTTTCTTTCTCGTGCAACATTAAATTTTTATCTGATGGTCTTATACTAGTTCGACCTAAATTTCTATTGTCCTTATTGATATCAATTGGATATATTTTGTGTAGATATTTCAAATAAAATGTATTTACATTTCTTTGCTATTGCTACTTTTTTCTACGATTTTTCAACGGCTAGAAGTTCTACTAATACTAGAGCTAGACCTATTTTCATCATCACTACATTCAGGGCTCTTAGTCAGGGCCGTATTAAGAGATTTGGAGGCCGGGGGCTAATTTTTTTGTGAGGCCGTTTTTTTTTTTAACTTAATCTGTTGACTACCCCCCCCCCCCCCCCCCCCTCCGACCGAGACATTTTGTTGATGCAAATTCTTCTACAGTCTTTCCAAACGACAGTCGCCGAAGAACGTCATTTTCGATGTACGTTAGGACTAGTAAATTGAGTCTCTTTTCACCCATTGTTGTGCGCAAGCGGTTTTTGATAAAACTTGATTTAGAAAATGAACGTTCAGCTTCACAATTAACCACTGGTATTGTTAGATACAAACGTAAGGCAATATATACATACGGAAATGTAGGCCTATTTTCAAGATCGTTTTGTACGATGTGTTTGAGAATTGCTTGAGCGTTATTATTATTTAGATCTGCATGTTTAATGTAACAGCAAAACTGTTTCAGTTCATTATAGGAAATACAGCGTCGAGATCATTTGGGTAGAAAATTACTAAATTTTCGGCAGCAATCTGATCATCGTAGGACAGTTGTTGATTGGTCATTCGTGATAATAACCCAAATTTTTAACACAGTTCTGAATAAACTTCAATTTGTTTAGTAATCTCATTACCGTAAAGGTCAACAATTGTGTTGAAGGTTTCTATTTTGAATTTATCCTTTCCTTGTAATTGAAGATCAGTTTTTCCATCTGGATATTTTGGCACACGTACTCTTTTATCTTCATCAGCATATGTTGGGTTTACACTTGTGCTCAGCTTCGTTGCCCGAGTTTCAAAATCAGAATAGGAATTTCTCAACTGTGAAACGTACTCATACAACGATTTTAGGAGATTAACAGCGACTGTCAAATCAAGCCCAGGTTTTTGTCATGTTTCACTGACTTTGTCAGTGCGTTCAAGAATTGTATGACACATGACTGCCATAAGAGCTGATTCAATTTTACAAAGTTCAACAAACAAAGCGCCAACAATGTATAATGTTCCTCGCGATTTAGGCCGGGTTGCAAACGTATCTACCGTACATGCTACGTCTTTTAAGTTTTAACCCTACGCTTATAAATTATAGGAACGCTAAAATATTCCACTAGGGATATTATTTGTTACAAGTTACAAAAATTACATTCACAAAAACGTTATACATGGAAAAAAACTGTAGGCGGAGGTGAAATTCTGAGGCCGCCACAAGAGCGAGGCCGGGGGCTGCAGCCCCTAAAGCCCCCCCCCCCTTAATACGGCCCTGCTCTTAGTGCTTTCAGTTATCGTCATGCGTGGGCTGCACTGCCTACGTGTAGAGCTTACTGACTTAACAGCAGGGCTTGGTGACCTACGAGCAAGGCTTAGTGAAGTTTGTGCAGGACTACGGCTGCTGTGTGACCTACGATTAAGGGTGCTTGAACGACGGTTTGGGCTCTGCGAATAATGATGCTAATTCACCGTGGTCGCCTTCCAGGGTAGCTAGATAAAATTGCTTCCCTTTCATGGTAGTCCCGTACTTTTCGTACCATCTTGGAATTGATAGAATGTCCTATAATTCCAAGAGGGTTGCGGGCAATTCTGGAGTCCCTTTTTTAAAAAGTTGTTCAGCTGTGTAGCCTTCTCAGGCCAAGAAATGTGCGGTGCAGCATCCGGAAACCTGTATGGTCAACGTAATCTTTATTTATTACGCATTGCTTTGTACGTACCGTTGTACGGACGTAACTCAAGTTAAAGCATAGGCCATGTATGTTTATTTAGTACTACCATGACTTAACTTAAATTATTTATTATAAATATTTAAGTTTAAAGTGTTGTTTATAAGTGAATTACTTATTTAACTATGTATTTTAAATTAAAATAATAAAAGTACACTTTAGACACAAGTAAAAAATAAAGTTATCCATGAATAAAATGAGGTGCCGACAGGGATGTTGGTTGCATAGAGCTTTCCGAGTTTCGTTTCGATGACCAATTAAAGTCAGGCAGGTTGAAGTCACTGCACAGCAGTACACTGTCACTTTATCTCATTGCCGAATGGATTAGAGACAAAGAGTTTTGAAATATTTCTAGTAAGTCTATTGATGGTGGGGGAAGTTTGCCACCATTGCTACCAATATAAAATAAATCTAAGTTAGCTGTGGATTATTAGGCCCACCTTGGTTCGAGTCATCACCTTCTAATTCTTCGAGTAGAAGTTTAATTGACTTATTAGTTGTCCGTTTGTCTACACAAAACTTGACAATCTTATCAGAAAAGTGCCGTCTGCCAAACAGTGTTGACCCCTGGTCATGATACAAGTGTTCAAAATCCAACTGAAGCTGAAATAACCTATAGTTTTTCTGGATCCTTATAAGTGAGACTACGAGCACACGGAAGAGGAGAAACAGGAGACTTAGTAGAGCGGCGATCGACGTGGCGTGAACATTGACGCTATGCTGGTAAATGGAGCAAGTGATCTTTTTGCTTTTATGCTTTTATTGATGATGAGGCTTAAAACATTTTTCAAGTTAATTCACTTAAGAGAGTATAGGACATGCGTTTTAGGCAAATTGCTGTTCGCTCGGCCAACTGACGCCACAGGTGTCTGACATTTTAAACATATGTCATAAATGTGGAATTATAGGGCTCTACAGTAACACATTTTTAAATTTTGTTTTAAAATAATTTATAAAAATTAAATTAGTTTTCACGAATTCTGATTTTGTTAAAAACTCCAAAAATGACCATATTCGTGATTTTTTTATGACTGATTAAGTCAAAATTAGGAAAATCTATGGCCACAGGGCTGTTTATGTATGCTTTATTGACAACTTTGCAAAGTTTCATATACGTCGGATGCATCTTGGCCGAGCGAATAGCTATTTGCTAACAGCCAAATGTGTCCCATTCCCTCTTACTAGGAAAACGCTAAAGTCCCGCCGCGTTGATGGATGAGCGTTTTTTTTGTAAGTTTTTTGTTTGCGTTTTTTGCGTTTGTTTACACTTTTCCTTTGCAAGTGCTTTTTGAATGCATTGTAGGTGATTGTTGTCAAGTTTCTATTGTTACTTGTTAATTGGTATTATAAACCTAAAAAAAACTCACATTAAAACCTTTATTTCTGTGGATTCTGACTAACTCTTTCTACTTTTTCTTTCAAAAGGTACCACATCACCATAACCTTAATGTCCATGTGAAATCTGAACGTTGTAGCCCCACCCGTTTGGTCAGAATCGGCCCAAATGTGACGAAAATATCGCACTAAAAATTGAAAAACTAATATTAAAACCATTATTTCTATAGATTCTAGTTTACTTTTTTAACTTTTTTCTTTCAAAAGGTACTACATCACATAATCTTAATGTCCATGTGAATATGAACGTTGTAGCCCCACCCGTTTGGTCAGAATCGGCCCAAATGTGACGAAAATATCGCACTAAAAATCGAAAAAAAATCGTTTAAGTACGATATTCAGGAGAAATATTTCTTCGATTGTACCCAAAAGCAATACACCTCTAAGTTCAGAGAAAACGAAGGTCCCCTCAAAATTTCATCAAGATCGCTTATGCCGTTTGCCCGGAATCCTGCTAACAAACAGACAAAAATACAAACAAACAAAAAAAAAAAAAAAAACATTGGAGCTAAATTTTTTGGGGGTCAGTGAAATTGAAGTTTTCGCTTCGCTCGCTACGCTCATCCAAAAAAGCTCTGTGGATTGATTACCCCTCAACATCAAGGACTTAAAATACGACCGGCAATTTCGATCATATAATGAAACTAGGCCTTTGTTAAAAATTAAAAAATTCAATATGCAATGGATATAATTTTTGGTAACACGATAGGACCTACTTACTCGGCAAAATAGCACCGATACCGAAAAAATATCACTGAACATCTCTATTGTTACATAATCTAAATCTCATTCTTACCAATGTATAATTAAGAGGTTGTCTTAGTACTTTATAGTCGTTAAATTACTACGAGATTGTTTCACTGCAAGATGCACCTTTCTGCAATATTTTCAGCCTTGCCTTCGACGTTTTTGCCAAATTTTCCTGCACTGTCACCCATGGTTCTAGAGAATTTTTCAGCCATTGAAGCACATCATCAACATTATGAATAAAATTTAATAAACTAGGAAAACGCTTAAGTCCCGCCGCGTTGATGGATGAGCGTAATTGGTGCATTGAGCTGCCATGTGTTATGCGAATTTTCTGTTGTTCTGTGGAAAAAAATAACTTTACTTTTTTAATTTATTAATCGTAATTGTTTAAAAAAAAATCGTAAAACTGCGATTTTTATAAGAAATAATTTCTCGATTGCGCTCAAATTTAACACTAATATATTAATTCATAAAATAAAGGTTCTGTGCAAAAATCATTAAAATCGGATAAAGCATGTAGGTGTTATAAGTCAAAGAAATTTTTAAAAAATCGAAAAAAATCGTAAAATTGCGATTTTCATGAGAAATAATTTTCCGATTGCGCTCAAAAACGTGGCAGTTCTAAGTTCAGAGATTTCGAAGGCCTCCATAAAATTTCATCTCAATCGGAGTATCGGTTTAGCCGGAATCGTGCGGACAAACAGACAAAAATACAGAAAGAAAAAAAAAACATTCCGGATTTTTTTCTCCAGTGTAGTAGAATGGAATCTTCGCTTCGCTCGCTACGCTCATCCAAAAACTTAATAAATTACATGAGCTTTTTTAAAATCATTAATGGTTTGAGAAACCCGCTTATTACAATACCGTTAGTCCATAAAATCTAGGGCCAGGTGAACTTGATTTAGAAAGTTGAGAACCAAACTTTCAATAACCGAAATGTTAGAAGAAATCCTCGGTGGTGGGGCATTAAATTAAAAATTATATTTTTTGTAGGACTAGGCTTGTACGTACATTTACTGTTTACAATGGCTGGCCAATGTCTTCATGTCATTGTTCTAGGATAACGTCGAGTCCTTTTGTGTTGTGTGTTGTGTTGTAATTTTACGCACTTTTTGGGAGGAAGAGTTTAGATTTTTGTTAGCACTGTTCTGTGGTTGATTAGTCGTTGACTTATTTGGTCATGCAGACGTGTATTCTAAAAAAGTAATGTAAATAGATTACTTGTAATAGGCCTCAAGATCATTTGTGGGGTTGTTTTCTCTATAAACCTGTTTTCCGGTTTTATTTATATATTTATTATTTATTTAACGGCTATCCTCTCTCGTCTTTAGGTCTCAGTTATAAAAAACTGATTTACAAAAAAGGACAACAAAATGAATCTAATTACATAGATGCAGAAACAACAATAAACTACATTTTCGTAAATATTTGAAATAGTAGCATTACAACAACAATGCATTAAACACAACAATTTTGGTAACAAATAAAAATGATATTATATGCATTTAATGAATGAATCAAATATAAAAAAGGGTGGAGAATGAAAAGAAAAAAAAGAAAGGGGGAAAAAGGAAAAAGGGAAGGGGAGGAAAAGGAAAAAAAGAAAAAAACATTAAAAAAGAAAAACGAAAAGAAAAAAACTGATTTATTAGACGATCCCACTCAAACGAATATGAGGTTTGCCAAAAATCAGGAACAGCAAATCAGGGAGTATAATCAAAAACTTTCGCGGAAGAAACCACCGAACGCGAAATCTTTATTCTTGTGTTCAAATCTTGATAACAGTTTAGTCCAAAAAATCTTGACTAATATATAATTATAATATAATTTTATCAGATATATAATTATTTAAAATTGTTCATGTCAAACTGATCACAGCAATGATACAGGACACCTAACTCAAGTTGCAAGCTCCATCAGTGGGCGGCAACCAGACAATCTAGGCAGAAAAAATATAATTGAAAATACATTGTTTATATCATAATCAAAGCAATAATGAACAAACAAAGACAAAAGCAAAATCATTAATTTGAACTTATGAAGGTAAATTAACATTACACAAACACACAGACAATAACCAACAAATAAATAGTAAAAATCAATATTTTGCTCTTTGATTCATTATCATTGCTTCAATTTTACTTTAAAATTGTACAATTCCTAGATCAGTAAACTGGCTTCTCATATCATAAGAAATTGAATTCCAATAGGATACGCCTCTGTACACAAATGACTTTCTAAATACTTCAGAATTTAATCTAGGAACTTCCAATGAGTTAATTAAAGTAGAATATTTATCACGATCAACAATTTTAAAATTATTGGGTAGAATACTTAAAAACATATCTTTCAATACTTTGTTTACATTCCTTTGCTATTTCTACTTTTTCTACGATTTTTCAACGGCTAGAAGTTCTACTAATACTAGAGCTAGACCTATTTTCATCATCACTACATTAAGGTCTCTTAGTGCTTTCAGTTATCGTCATGCGTGGGCTGCACAACCTACGTGTAGAGCTTACTGACTTAACAGCAGGGCTTGGTGACCTACGAGCACCTTCTCGTGGTTTGGCCCGTGAATAGGGGAGTTTCACTCCCTGAAACTAATGGCGAGCTCTGGGTCGTCGTCGGGGAACCCCTTCCCTTTGACTACCTCCCCGACGGTGACGACGAACAATTAAAAAGTGAATTGAAAAATTAACTAAGCCTGGCTAATAAGGCTGTCACGCGTTGATCCGCGTCATCGCCACAGAAAAACCACTTAAATCTGCAAAAAAACGCGTTGAATATTATTATTATTATTATTATTATTATTATTATTATTATTATAACAAAATAAGAATGCAAGATAAATAATAATTAGTAGATTGTTGTGTCTACATTCCACAAGCAAAATTCAAACTCATCTGCAGTCCTGCATAGGTTCGGCAGCAGTCAGCTCACTTATTCCTGTTAAGAAATAGAATCATGTCGACGTTCTTGGGGCTAAGGTGGCTACGATACTTGTTTACAAGTCGGTCTGCACCAGAAAAACTCGTTCAGATGCGACTGACAATGCAGGTATCGCAAGGTAAGCTTTGGCAAGCTTGCTTAGCCTAGGGTAGTTCCCGGAATGAGTTTTTCCACCAAATGAGAGGATTTGCCGATATATCAATCGGAGGTAATGCAGAATACAGTTCAAGTTCTCGGTCTAGCATAGACTGTGTTGCCTCACCGTTATCGGATTCTGTGTCAGCACTGGATGCTTGGGAATAAGAGGCACCCAACAACATGGCAAGTGGGTAATTGACTTTCTGCCTTTTTGTTGCTGGACTTTCAGAATCAGATACCGGTACTTGAGAATTTTCAAGTTCGTTCATCCACATCCTCATCTTCACCCCCAAGTCATCTTTAGCTTTCTGTCGCATATGGTCGGTCGAAGGAAATGGAAGGTGCTTGTGGCGTGGGTCAAGAAATGCAGCAACATGCACTACACTAACTTTTAAGGGGAAGAGGAGTTAGTCCTTCATTAAATTTTTCTATTAAGTTGTCAGCTGTTGCACGTCCCAAAAAGACACTATTCCAATATTGGGTAGATACCTTTTGTCTGTTTATATCAAAGTATCTTACCACCAAGTCCATTTGTCCCTTTTGTGCCACTTTATTAAGGGACTCGTCAAAACAATCTACATAATCGTCACATGTCAGTAGGCGGTGTTGAAGCACTTTGGTGAAATATGGTGCCAAACCATTATTAGTTACATAAGAACACTTTGTTTCCCCTATCTGAAATCGGGATGCAATTGCGCTATCAGGAAACATGAGCTTGAAGGTGTTTCCGATTTGAGAACATGAACGAAGTGACATTTTAGTATACTATATATATTACTTTTAACGTTCAAATAACTTCTGCTAGAGTCACATCATCTTTGCAGACAAAGGAATCAAGCTACAAGAGGCTGCAGCCGTAACGTCTGGTATCGCAACTTCAGGTTCTTGAACTGCGGAATCATCCTTCAGTAGAATTGCTGGGTTTTTTGTTAAAGAACGATTTAAGCGAAGGCTGAGAAGATTTTAATCTAACAATGTTTTGGTGAGACGGACCTTTGGCATGAGATATTATAGCCTGCCGTCCCATATTACTGAGTTCAAATGTTTTTTGACAAGCATTACAATAGGCTTGTGTATTATTGTCTTTAACACGACTTAACCAACTAGAAAATTCCGGATTCAGGATTCCATCCATCCACTGGTCATTAAACACTGTCTTCTTAGCTATGGAGGCCTTCCTTGGTGAACGCACAATACGAATTGATTTCTCCATCCCGCCGGGAATTTAGTAGTAGATTTAACCCTACTCCTGCTGTGAACAGTCGTATTTTTAATCGTCGCTCTACGAGTTTAGTGTTTACAAATTAATCCGACTTCCGTTTAAGATTGGCGATCGCGGAATTGATAGTTTACTTTTCGTCCGTGTTGATTTTTCCGATAAAATGAGTGAGCATAAATTTATTTTAAGTGATTGCACTTCTGAGATGGAAGATTATATTCGATAGAGGCCTAGTTTGCTGTTTTAGAAATGTATGTTATTTTTTAAACGATCTACGTATCTGGAACTGGAACCGAAACCAAAACCTGGAACCGCAAGCAGCAATACCACTGCATCCTCGGCAGTGGCATCTCTCTTGCTGCGAATGATTCGCCCCTCTGCTGCCAGCAGGATGTCTACTAGTTGCCCATCTTGGATGAAGCAGAGGACTCTTGGGGCTTGCACAGCGTTGATAGATATGTCTGCAGGACCAATTTCCTGCCTAGAAGATAAAATAAATGAATTAGTGATTATTACATTGCATTACTTCACACTATTGCAGTTTCAAGACTTTTTATATCACTTTTTAGTTTTAATCACATTATTTTTATCATCTGGCTTAAAGGGGCCTTCATCAAAAGACTAGCAGGACTGTGCCGATATCATGACATTAAGAATGGCTAGTTTGCGCGACTGGAGAACCAAATATTTACAACCCATCATAACCTTAAGGGTGCGTAGCTATTATTGATCCATGAATGGACCACAAACGAGCACTCTGTTCAGTTTAGGTTATTTGAAAATGTTTCCATATAGGTAGGCCTACAGTAACTGGATGAACAGAACAAATACTTAATATTACTATGCCTACCCTGATAGAAATAGATCAGGTGTTTTATTGTTTGTTTGCTCTCTACTGATCTCTAATGGTAATGGCTGATGCAATGCAGCAATCTTGATGAAATTTGACGGGAGGGGACCTTTGAAATCTCTGAACTTTCCGGTATTAGACATGCCAAGATTTTGGGTACAATCGAAGATGTATTTGTCATAAATATGGTACTTTTATGATTTGTCATCACAATTATGGAAACCTGTATTTAACACCTGTATTTAACATATTTCTACTAGGCATTAGAGATGGGAATTTTGGCCCGGCCCGGCCCGACTTTCGGGCCGGATGTTTTTGTTATTTTCGGGCTTCGGGCCGGGCCGGGCCCGAAGCCAAAACAGAGTGACAGAGTGACGTCGGCAGTAAGTTTCTCTATTTTGAAATTTAAGTTTGGGATCGTGTTTTTCTTTTCGTACTCTGCATCACTGGAACAATCCTCTTCGGCTCCAAAAGGGTGGAATCGCAAGACCTCCTGCGATCTGAGATTGATGACATTTAATTGGGTATTGCAATTTTTTGGGGTTTTGTCACCTTTCTCTTTGCCTAAATTATTTTGTGGACTGCCTTCTTTGCCTAGAGCTCCTCCTTCTTTGTCTTCACTATTGCCTAGGACTCCCCCTTCTTTGTCTTCACCATCGCCTCGGCATCCTCCTTCACCTAGGCCTACACTACTGACTAGACCTCCTTCCTCTCCGCCTACATCTACTGAATCAACATCGGCAACTTCATCTTCCGGTTGATTCGGGCATATCAGTGACCTCTTTCTCTTATTGGTTATCTCTAAAAGAAGAGATGCGTCCTGCCTTTTTTTCAGTCTTGTTTTTAATTTTGATAAGGCGGATGATGTGCGGCGGGAAGCTATTTGTGGGTCTGCTGGTGCTGAAGGCTGGTACTGCGGTATCTTTAGCTGTCTGTATGGCCGAGATCATTTGTTCTGCCATTTGGTCAATGGCGTCTGGGGTGGTGGGTGGGGTGTCTTGGGGGAGGAGGGTGGGGTGAAAGAGCTGCCAGTTGGCATTTTGGCAGTCCCAGGTTGTCCTTCTGTAGTCGGGGTTGTCTACGCTTCCAGGTTTAAGGGTAAGGGAGAAAAGGATGGGAATGTGGTCTGATCCGATGTCCATCCCCTGGGTGGGGGGGGAGATCAGCCGAAGGTGGAGGGGTGGAGAAAATTTTGTCAGGAGAGGTAGGTCCGTGGTTTTGCCATTTGGAGAAACGGGTGGGAGGAGTGTCGACGTGTATCAGATTTGCTGTTAGATTGTTGACCAGGTTGGTGCCTCTCTGTGAGGTGGTGGTGTCTCCGTAGAGCGCGTGGTGCGCATTGAAGTCGCCGATGACTAGGTGCCTGGAGCGGGGGGGGGGGGGGGGGGGGGGGGGATAGGGTGTTGAGGATGGTCGGGAGTGCTGTTTTCAGGTGTGCGGGAGAGTTGTTGTAGGAGTAGACGTTGGTGACTATAAGGGATTGTCGGCCTGGTAGGTGCAGCTTGACTGTTAGTATCTGGTAGGCTCCCTCAAGGCAGTGTTTTTCTACCACCGTAGGTGAAAGTGTTCTCTTCACTATGGTGAGCAGTCCGCCGGGCTGGCGTCCCTTGCCGGAGAAGGTGGGAGGTACCCTCATTGCTACGTAGCCCGGGAAGTGGATCCACATCCCCGGGGGGTGCCGAGTTTCCTGTAGCGTAAGGTCGTCTGGTGGCGAGGGTGAGTCTAGGAGGGCCTTGAGGGAACCCATCTTGGAAACTGATTCCCCCGACGTTGAGGTTAAGGAAGGAGATAGAAGAGAGGGTGACCGTTGTTTGAAGGGGTGTTGGTGGTCATGGGGTTGTTGGGTGTGTTTTTGTGGGGGGAGGTGGGGTGGGAGGGGTTTGGATCTGATGTGGTAGGGGGGGGCCTGTTGTTATAGTTAGGCCGGGTGTGGGTGTTAGGGGGTGCCGGGGTGTGGTAAATGTGGAGCACATTCTGGTTCTGGCGGATGATCGTCCTGATGCCCATGAGAGTTGCTGTTGCAGCGTTGGCCACTTTCTGGAGCTTCCTTATGGTGGTGGACGGGACCATGTTGTATATGACGTTTAGGAGCGTGTCCAAGAGGTTGACCAGCATGTCAGGCACTATCTGTTGTAGGAGGCTGTTCGTACGAGCTGGTTCGGTTGGACCTGGGTTTTGAGGTCTTGGATCCGAGGCTGGTGGCGGGAGGTCTTCTTCTGTGTTGTCTTGATGGGTTGGAGTGGCCTCCTGGTAGTTGGGGTCCACGTCTGTGTCCGACGATCTCCTTGGCCTTGGGTGGTCCAGGTCCAGGGTTTGAGGCAGGAGCCGGAGCCGGTTTGAACATGTAGATCGGAGGTCTGATCTCAGGAGGGATGAAGTTTGTGGTGGGATACAGGGGGCAGGCTGTGTCCCCTGTGCGGTGGTCTGTGCTCTTGTGGCATGAGGCGCAGAAAGGTTTTTTGGGATCTGTGATTTGGGGTTTTGGGTTTTTGGGTGGATACAGAATTTGGTCAGGGTTTTTTGCCCCCAGTGGTAGGGAGCGGGGTTCCCCCTGCATTGGGACGCCAAGTGCCTGTAGTATTGGCATCTGGTGCAGGGTGCGTGGCGGGGGTACGTGGCGGTCCGGTTCTACTTTGTACTTGCGCCCAAGGACCTTAACTCCGTACTGGAGGAGTTGGCGTATGGTGTCGGGATACCTCGAGTGGAGGCGGATGTAGAATGTTGGTCCCTGTGGTCCCTGTATGCGTGTAGCCGACCCCACCAGCAGGTGGGGGCAGTCGACAGACATGTATTGCAGTAGATCCTCGGTGGAGAGGTCCTGTTCCACGTTCACCATGACTACTGCCGAGGATGTGGTTGTAGGATTTTGGAGTTGGGGGGGGGTTATGGGTGGGGGTGGTTGGTCGGTGCGTCCCGGGGGTGGGGTGAAAAGGCGGTATGTGGCCCATTTCCCGAAGGTGGTGGGCGCGACGGTGCTTGCGAAGGCGTCCATGTCCTCTGTGGACTCGAATCGGATGGTGGTGGTGCGGGTTCGGGAGTTGTAGAAATAAGTTGGCATTGGAAAGGCCTTGAGGTTGTTCGTGTGTGACACTTGGTTTAGGAAGTAGGGTGAGTTGTGTCTGTAGTGGTGATCCTGGATAAGAAGGGTGGAGGACTTTGCTGGTCGGGTGGTTCTGCCATTTCCTGACAGGGGTGGGTTGAGGTTTTCGGGCGTTGTTTTTTGGAACGTCGGCGTGAGTCGGACCAGTGACTACCGTGTTGAGGTCTGGCACACTGTTGTTGCCGGGGGCGGCGTCGATGGTGCCGGGTAGAGGGATCCCGGTGTTGAGGGCGGTGGTGGCAGGTGCGGCGCTGTCAGTGGTGCAAGTGCTTCTTGGCCCTGGTATGGTGTGCGCGGATATTGCCGGATGCGGTTCTCCTATTGGTTGGGCGTTCGGCAAATCACGGTCGTTCTGCTTTTCTATTGGTCCGGTGTGCTGCCAATCACGGGCGGTCTCCGTGAGTTCGGACTTCCGTGTTCGGGGTGGTGGTGAGGATCTTGATCTACATGGCCTACACGAGGTGTGGTGCACACTGTACAGTCCTCAGAAGTTGTGGTGCATTCTGATGGCCTACACCAGGTGTGGTGCACACTGCGTGGCCTACACGAGGTGTGGTGCAATCTACATGGCCTACACGAGGTGTGGTGCACACTGCACAGTCCTCAGAGTTGTGCATTCTGATGGCCTACACGAGTGTAGTGCACAGCTCCGTTCTGCTGGCCTATTTTT